>MDKH01221142.1:0-31258 GCA_005239495.1 Nicotiana undulata
AGTGGAGTTCGGATATATTTATTATTCATGCCAACCCTCAAAGACTATAATTATTATCTCACTACTTGAGACTCAAAAATCTTATTCAATAATGCACTTAAAACCAATTTTTAAAAATTACTTTCTTGGGTGCGACACCATCTTTTTTCTTCTTTAATTGAGAATCATCGCAACAATCAACATCTGCTGGTTTAATTTCTGTTTCAGGCATGGATTCACGTCGGCTTCCCCCTAACTCAGAATCCTCAACAACTTTACCTTTTCCCTTATCGTTCACATCAACACCTACTTTGACTGATTCGAAATTTGTGTTGGGTAATGACTGGTAGGGAGTTCCATCTCCTGACGAAGCATCAATATTGTTGCCTTTTTCACCCACTAATTCTACATTTTCAGTTGTTTTTTGAACAGGACTACTGCTAGGTTTAGGACTAAACACAGACGGAGAATCAGAAAATAATGAAAAACTAGGACCCGACATTATAGAGGCAACAGATTCAGCAGCTACTTGGGTTGAAGAATGGTGTTGTTCACGTTGCCACCATCTACGGGCACAATGCTTCTTCCCCATAGTGAAAACAACAACACGGACTCATTGATTCACAAAAATACAAAGAAAAACAGGAATATTCAATGATTTTGAAAGCCCACTTTCACTATCATATGATTTTGAAAACCCTTACTGTCACAAGCGAAAATTTCGCCCAAAATTTACTGTTAGACGAAGAGATAGAACGGTTGAAGTTTAATTTGAAAATTGGAAATTTCGTTTAGTTTGAGTATGGAGGAAAGTTCACCCAGAATTGCATAAAATAGATATGAAACAGGGGAACCGTTAAAAGCGATGGAAACGTTAAAAGCGATGGAACGGAAATAAGCTTGCAAAATGGGCCGGGTAACGAATTTGGGCCAAATGGGTAGGAAAAGTAATTAATTTGGGCCTGGGTATTAAAGAGTAATTAATTTGGGTTTAATGGATATTAAGTGAGATTTTCCCATTAAGGATTGTAAGTGGCCAGGTCCAACCCATTAAGGAGATAAGTGGGCCTTTAACTAGATCCATGATTCAATTAAACCAGACCAAGCCATTAAATGGATCCACATTATTTTTCAATTTCCTATACAATTACTTTTTGTTAATTAAATAAGAAATTAACAACAAAGAACTATGAGAATAATTGAATAATAACAACAAATGAAACAAAAGACCTATAATTTATAAATTTCAAAACTTTGGGAATTATAATTTATACAAATTGACTTGCTGAAGTAGAAAATAGAAATAAATAACCGGAGCGCTTGGTAAAAAGTATTTTTTTTCTTATTAGGCCGAGTCAATAACTTATATAAGCAATTAAGCATACTAAAAGAGATACTACAATGTTAGACCAAGGATCTGACATGTGATCAAAATTAATTTTTGAACCCCCAAAGGGGTTCCATAGTTTACATATAGTAAAAAACATCATCTTTTCTATATTTGCACGAGAGGAATTTTCAAAAATCACTATTGTTAGTGACTATTAACTTCATATAGCTACTATATATATAATTATTTGCTATATATATTATTTAGTTATTACGGTAGTGTATTTGCTGTATTCGTTTTGTTGTATTCACGAATACAACAGTAAAAAGCGCCTAAAATCAGCACAGTCTAGCTGTACGCGCATATATTCATATGTATTCGCACCTTGTATTCATGAATACAACAGTAAAAAACGCCTAAAATCAAGGCAGTCCAGTTGTACGCACATGTATTCGCGTTGTTGTATTCATGAATACAACAGTAAAAAACACCTAAAATCGTGGCAGTACAACCGTATGTGCATGTATTCACATGTATTCATGCCATGTATTCATGAATATAGTAACGGCAATCACCTTAAAAATAGGTATGTCCAGCTGTTTAAGAGAGAGGAAAAATATAAATATCGTATTTCATATCTCAATAGTAGTATATATTATAAATACTTATTTTGTTATAAAATATAAAAGGTAGGTATAAAAAAATATATTTTAATTTATAAGAAATTGGGTGTATGCCTTTGGTGCATGAGGTAAAATTTCCTTTGCACGATAATATCTATGAAAATGCAACCTTCTTATTCCGGTCTAGCTCTACGGCTAAGTCGGAGTTGGCCTGCAAGTCATCAAGTGGACTTGAGCTAGGCATAGTTAATGGGCAAGTAAAGAGGGAAAAAATAGAAATAGCCAGATTTACAATTGATAATTGAAAAAGAGTAGTAGTTTCAAAAGTAATCCAAATTTAATCATTTTTCATGTAAAGATAAAATCTGAATGAAAATACTTTTTAAAATTCGGAAAAAATCTAACATAATATGATGGAGTTCGAATTTTTTACATATAAGATTCCAGCATAATGTGCTGGAATTTCATAATGTAATGGAGTCACAGGCAGATCCAAGATTTAAACTCTATAGGTTCAACCTTTAAGGTTATTATCATTTAACCATTATATTTTTAAAGTTATAGGTTCATATCTACTATTTATTGTAATTTTAATATATTTGTACACATAAATTTATACTTCACAATGAAAATATTGGGTTCAGTTGAACTCGGTACTAAATGGATGGACCCGCCCCTGGTTGGACTCCGACATAATGTAATGGAAGTTTATATGCTGGAGTTCCATCATCCAGTATATTATGCTGAAATATTCTGTATTTCAACAAAATAAATATTCTGTATTTCAACAAAATAATGGCTCTTTTAATAATTTGCAAATGCTAGTTATTTTTTAATTATCAGTCCAAAAACTGATTAATTCATGCTATTTTCATATGGTTAAAGGGTAAGAAGAAGAAAACCTGTCCAGATGTAACGACCCGGTCGGTCGTTACGTAGAACTTGCATTATAATTACTATTATTGCCTTGTCATAGGTTGGTTATACTGCTAATGATGTGTTAGAGTTGGTAGGCTCGGAATCAGAATGGTTGTAGTGAGAATTTAGCCACTTAGTCTTTAAAAAAAATAGCCTTAAAGTGGGAAAAAGTCAACTGAGAGTTGACTTATTGATAAACAACCTCGGAATGCGGATTTTATGATTCGGATAGCTTAGTTAGGTGATTTGGGACTTAGGTGTGTGTTTAGAATATTCTTTTGATGTCCGGTGTAGATTTAGGCTTGAATTGGCGAAAGTTAGTTTTTAGTGAATTCCGGTCGGTAGTGGAAAATAGGCTATCGGGGTCGGAATGGAATTTCGGAAGTTGAAACAGATTCGTAATGTCATTTTGGATATGTATGCAAAATTTTAGATCAATTGGAGGTGTTTTGGATAGTTTCGGCATCGTTGGTGGAATTTAGAAATCTCAAAGTTCATAGGCTTGAATTTGATGTGATTTTGGTGTTTTGATGTTATGTTGGGTGTTCCAAGGATGCAACTAAGTTTGAATGATCATATATGATGTGTTGGTATGTTTGGTTGGGGTTCCGAGGGGCTCGGGATGATTTTGAGTGGTTAACGGAGAGTTTTGGACTTGGAATATGCAACTTTCAGCTGCTGATGTGCAATTGCTGGTGTGACCGCACTTGCGAGTGGGGAACCGCAGGTGCGGCCCGCATAAGCGAACAGGGTCGCGCGGATGTTGGTCGGCTCAGTAGAGGGTCGCAGATGCGGATCGGGGTCGCAGGTGCGAGATTTGGGGACGCAGGTGCGAAAAACCTGGGCAGATAGTATAAAAAGGAGACTTCGCGATTTTTAACCCTTTTTTCATCATTGTTGTGCGGGTTCCGAGATTTTTGAGGGATTTTAAAGAGGGAAACATTGGTGCATCATTAAGGTAACCTTTTTGGACTCATTAACTCGATTATAGGTGATTAAAGACCTTATTATCAGTGTTTAATTTGTAAATATCAGTAGAAAAGGGTGAAGTTAGGGCTTGCGATTATGAGACCTTTAGGGGATAATTTGAAGGGTCAAACGAACTCCGATTTTTGAGTTCTTTATATGTACAGACTCGTGAGTTGATGAAAAACATTTTGGTATAAAATTTGTCGAGTTCCGAGATGCGAGCCCGGGGGTCGAGTTTTGGCTAATTTCGGTTTTTGTGCAAAAATTGATATTTTTCAATTGAAATTCATTCCCTTAGCATAATTTGATGAGAAAAATATGGTCTTTATAGATTTGGAGCACTCGGAAGTTGATTCGAGAGGCAACGGGGTTGCAGAGTAGCTTTTCGGGCTAGTTTGAGGTAAGTAATGTCTTTAAATCCTGTCCTGAGGGTATGAAACCCCCGACTTTACATCATTTCACGGGTTTAGAGTGACGCACACACTGGATGACGAGTGTGGGGCATGCACGAATTGGAAATTTGGAAAAATGTTCCTTTTAGGAAACTATTGAGTTGTGAAACTGCTTTTAAAGCATATGAGTTGTAATATTACTATGTTTTGATATATTTTGGTTGTAAGTCATATTTGGGGCCTAGTGCCGATCTGTTTTAACCCATTGGGGGCTATTTTACTGATATTCTCACTACTTTGAAACTATGATTTTACACTCCGGAGTTTGTACACACCCCTAGTGAGCGCAGGTACCTACTGAGTGCGAGTTCCGAGTGCTGAGTGATTGAGAGGCATGAGTGACAATGAGGTTGCCCGCGGGGCTGATACAGAGTGATGGTGAGGTGCTGAGGGAAACTGTTACGAGTGATGATTATGGCCCGAGGGGCAGTTTTATGATGATATTTTACTGAGTTTTTTACTATGATTCACTTCATTTTTCAAACTGATATTACTGAGAGTTTTACTGAGAAATATTGGAAAGATATACTTGTTTCAAAGGATTTTCGGGAAATTGGTTTTCGAACTTATGTATATTGTATTGAGACTTGATGTTTTACTGTTTTGTGGATTGGTGTTTTGTGATGTGTGTTTCATGTACTTCAGACTGTGATTTATTTTCATTACTACTGAGTTGGCGTACTCATCATTACTCCCTGCACCCCTGTGTGCAGATCTAGGTACTGGTTCGGGGCAGTAGTCGTCCAAGCTCGTTGTCATCAGCGTTGGGAATTTTGAGGTAGCTGTCCAGCGTCCGCAGCTTCTCCACTTCCCTTCTTTATATTGTTCTTAGTATTTGATTCATAGACATTATTATGACATTAGCAAAGTTAGTTTATTTCTTAGATGCTCGTAATCGGTTGACTCCAGTCTTGGGGTATTAGTTTAGACTGTTGAATTATATTATAGTTGCTTAAAGACTTAGAGAATAATGTTAATTGCTTATTTTGCTGATTATTATTGATTTTTGAAATATTATAATAGAACAAATGTGTAGTTATGTGATGGTTGGCTAGCCTAGTTCCACGATAGGCGCCATCACGACTTGTTAGGATTTGAGGTCGTGACAAGTTGGTATCAGAGCTCTAGGTTACATAGGACTCAACGGTCATGAGCAGGTTTAGTAGAGTCTTGCGGATCGGTACGGGGACGTTTGTATTTATCTTCGAGAGGCTACAGAACTCTTAGGAAAAATCTCATTTTCTTGAACTCTTTCGTGCCATTCTATTGGTTCTTGAAATCTAAACTACTGTTGTTTCATTCTCTCACAGATGGTGAGGACACGCACTACCGATCAGGGTGACCAGACACCAGCCATACCCACAAGGGGTCGAGGTCGTGGTGGAGTTAGGGGACCAGCCCGCGCAGCAGCCGGGACAGTATACTGGATCCTCCTATCATTCAGGATCAGATTCCCGCCGAGGGTGCTCCAGCGGGACAGGCTCAGAAACCGGCAGTGCCTATTGTTATTCCGGGTCTTCAGGAGACCCTGGCTCATATATTGACGGTGTGTACCAGTTTGGCTCAGGAAGTTGCTATGTCTACTACTGCCACTGCAGCTCAGGCCGGGGGAGGCATTCAGACTCCAGCTGCCCGGACACCTGAGCAGGTTGTACAGGGTATTCAGGCACCGGGGGTAGTCCCAGCCCAGCCGGTTGCCCCAGTTCAGGACTATGTAGTCCCAACTATGCCCGAGGATGAGCAGCATAGGTTGGAAAGGTTCAGTAGACTTCAACCTCCGACTTTCAGCGGCACAGAGGGTGAGGATGCCCAAGGTTTTCTGGATAAATGCCAGAGGATACTACGTACTGCGGGTATTTTGGAGAGCAGTGGGGTCTCATTTGCTACATTTCAATTTGCGGGTGCTGCTTTCACTTGGTGGGAGGCATTCGATAGGCGTAGGCCGGTTGGTTCAGCACTACTCACCTGGCAGCAGTTCACCACGATCTTTTTGGAGAAGTATGTTCCGCAGTCCCACAGAGAGGAGTAGTTGCGCCAGGGAGAGTTATCAGTTACAGAGTACGAGATGCGGTATTCTGAGTTGACTCGACATGCTTCTGAGTTAGTCCCTACTGATAGGTAGAGGATCAGGAGGTTTGTAGATGGTCTCACGTATCAGCTTCGGATTTTGATGACCAGGGAGAGAGTGTCTGGAGCTACATTTGATCAGGTTGTTGACATTGCTCGGGACATTGAGTCGGTTCGTAGGTAGGAGCGTGAGGAGAGGGAGGCCAAGAGGCCTCAGGGATCAGGTAGCTTCAGTGGTGCACCTTCCAGAGGGCAGTTTCATCACAGCAGAGGTCGTCCATTTAGACCTCCACAGCCAGCTCGCCCAGCTTACAGTGGTGCATCTTCGGGGCAGGGTCCTCGCAGTTCTTATCCGGGACGTTCATCTTTTACTTCCCTTCCAACTCATAGCTCCTCTAGAGCATGATCATATCAGGGTTCTTCTATGCACGGTTCATCCGGCGGTTATCATGGTGGCAGGGGTTCTCTTTAGTCTCCAGCTCCATGTGGTTGTTTTGAGTATGGAGAGTTTGGACATGGGTGTAGGCAGTGTCCTCGTCGTCCTGGTAGTTCATCTCAGCAGATCTCACCAGAGGGTTCAACCCTCGACTTCAGCCCCAGTCACTTCACCACCTACCCAGGCAGCCAGGGGTGGTGGTCAGGCAGCTAGAGGCCGCCCTAGAGGGGGAGGTCAAGCAGGTGGAGGCCAGTCACGTATTTATGCACTTTCGGCTAGGCCTGATGCTATGGCCTCAGATGCGGTGATTACAGGTACTATCTCAGTTTGTCACAGTGATGCTTTGGCTTTATTTGACCTTGGTTCCACGTACTCTTATGTCTCATCCTATTTTGCTCACTTTCTGAATATGCCCCGTGAGTCTTTAATTACGTCTGTTCATGTTTCGACTCCGGTGGGCGATACTATTGTTGTGGACCATGTGTATTAGTCGTGTCTTATATATATATTGGGGGTCTGGAGACCCGAGTGGACTTGATGCTACTTAGTATGGTTGATTTTGATGTGATACTGGGCATGGATTGATTATCCCCATGTCATGCTATTCTTGATTGTCACGCTAAGACCGTGACCCTAGCGATGCCCGGAGTTCCGAGAGTTGAGTGGACGGGGTCTATAGAGCATGTGCCTAGCAGAGTGATTTATTATTTGAAGGCTCAGCGTATGGTTGAGAAAGGGTGTGAGTCTTACCTTGATTTTGTGCGGGATGTTAGTAGTGAGACTCCTTCTGTTCCTGTGGTCCGTGATTTTCCGAACGTATATCCCGCAGACCTGCCAGGCATGCCACCTGACAAGGATATTGATTTTGGCATTGACCTGGTGTCAGACACCCAACCTATCTCTATTCCACCTTATCGCATGGCACCAGCGGAGTTGAAAGAATTGAAAGAGAAGCTTCAGGAACTCTTATATAAGGGGTTTATTCGGCCTAGTGTGTCACCTTGGGGTGCACCAGTGTTGTTTGTGAAAAAGAAAGATGGCTCCATGCGCATGTGTATTGATTATAGACAGTTGAACAAGGTTACGGTGAAGAACCGGTATTCTTTGCCCCGTATTGATGACTTGTTTGACCAGCTTCAGGGAGCTAGAGTGTTCTCCAAGATTGACTTGAGGTCCGGATATCACCAGTTGAAGATTCGAGATTCTGACATTTCGAAGACTGCTTTCAGGACCAGATATAGTCATTATGAGTTTCTAGGTATGTCATTTGGTCTGACCAATGCCCTAGCCGCGTCCATGAAATTGATGAACAATGTGTTTCATCCTTACCTTGATTCTTTCGTCATTGTGTTCATTGATGACATCCTGGTGTATTCTCGTATCCAGTAGGAGCATGCTCAGCATTTGAGGGTTGTGTACAGAGGTTGAGGGAGGAGAAGCTTTATGCAAAATTCTCCAAGTGTGAGTTTTGGCTTGGTTCAGTAGCTTTCTTGGGGCACGTGGTGTCTAGTGAGGGTATTCAAGTTGATCCGAAGAAGATCGAGGTGGTGCAGAGTGACCCAGAACGTCCTCAACTACTGAGATTAGGAGTTTCCTTGGTTTGGTGGGATATTACCGTCGCTTTGTGGAAGGATTCTCTTATATTGCTTCGCCTTTGACCAGATTGACCCAGAAGGGTGCTTCATTCAGATGGTCTGATGAGTGTGAGGAGAGCTTTCAAAAGCTCAAGTCAGCATTGACCACAACTCCGGTATTGATTCTGCCTACTAATTCGGGTTCTTATACAGTCTATTGTGATGCTTATAGAGTTGGTTTGGGAGCGGTATTGATGCAGGATGGTAGGGTGATTGCCTACGCGTCGAGACAGTTGAAGGTGCACGAGAAGAATTATCCAGTGCACGATCTTGAGTTAGCTGCCATTGTTCATGCCTTAAAGATTTGGCGTCATTATTTGTATGGAGTACAGTGTGAAATTTTCACTAATCATCGTAGTTTGTAGTATCTATTGAAGCAGAAGGACTTGAATTTGCGTCAGAGGATATGGTTAGAGATTCTCAAGTATTATGACCTTACTATTTTGTATCACCCGGGGAAGGCCAATGTAGTGGCCGATGCTTTGAGTCGCAGGGCCGAGAGTTTGGGGAGTGTATCTTACCTTTCAGTAGTAGAGCGACCGTTAGCACTTGATGTTCAGGCTTTAGCGGGTCAGTTGGTGAGATTGGATTTGTCAGACCCTCCGCGGGTATTAGCTAGCATGGATTCCCGGTCTTCTCGTTATGATCACATTAGAGCTCGGCAGTATGATGATCCGCATTTGTTAGTACTTCAGGATAGGGTCCGTCGAGGTGATGTCAGGGATGTGACTATTGGTGATGAGGGTGTTATGAGGATGCAGGGCCATATTTGCATGCCCAATGTGGATGGGCTTCGAGAGTTGATATTATCAGAGTCTCACAGCTCGCGGCATTCTATCCATCCGGGTGCCGCGAAGATGTATCAGGACTTGAGACAATAGTATTGGTGGAGGCGGATGAAGAGAGATATTGCTGAGTATGTAGCACGGTGTCTCAACTGCCAGCAGGTCAAGTATGAGCACCAGAGACGAGGTGGATTACTTTAGAGGTTAGATATTCCGGAGTGGAAGTGGGGGTGGATCACTATGGACTTTGTAGTTGGGCTTCCACGGACTTTGAAGGGTTTTGATGCTATTTGGGTCATTGTGGATATATTGACCAAGTACGCGCACTTCATTCCTGTCAGTACTACTTATACTTCGGAGCGGTTGGCTGGTATTTACATCAGGGAGATTGTCCGATTGCATGGAGTTCCAGTTTCTATCATTTCTGACAGAGGTACTCAGTTCACATCTCAGTTTTGGAAGGCCGTGCAGAGAGGTATGGGTACTCAGGTAGAGTTGAGCACAACGTTTCATCCTCAGACCGACGGGCAGTCGAAACAGACTATTTAGATTTTAGAGGACTTGTTGTGTGCCTGTGTGATGGATTTCGGTGGTTCGCGGGATCCGTTTCTTCCACTAGCGGAGTTTGCATATAATAATAGCTACTAGTCCAGTATTCAGATGGCCCCGTATGAGGCGTTATATGGTAGGAGGTGTAGATCTTCGGTTGGTTGGTTCGAGCCCGGTGAGGCTAGACTATTAGGCACAGATTTGATTCAGGATGCGTTGGAGAAGGTGAAGTTGATTCAGGAGCAACTTCGCACAGCGTACTCTAGGCAGAAGAGTTATGCGGACCGGAAGGTCCGAGATGTGTCTTTTATGGAAGGTGATAAGGTACTGCTGAAGGTATCACCCATGAAAGGTGTTATGAGGTTCGGAAAGAGGGGAAAGCTGAGTCCGCTGTTTATTGGTCCTTTTGAGGTACTTCAGAAGATTGGAGAGGTGGCTTATAGACTTGCCTTGCCACCCAGCTTGTCGAGTGTTCATCCGGTATTTCATGTGTCGATGCTCCGGAAGTATGTTGGTGACCCGTCTCTAGTTTTAGACTTCAGCACAATACAACTTGAGGGTGACATGTCATATGAGGTAGAGCTAGTAGCAATTTTGTATCGTCAGGTCAGAAAGTTGAGGTCCAAGAATATAGCTTCAGTGAAGGTACAGTGGAGAGGTCAGCCAGTGGAGGAGGCTACTTGGGAGACCGAGCGGGAGATGCAGAGCAGATATCCTCACTTGTTTGAGACTCAAGGTATGTTTCTAGACCCGTTCGAGGATGAATGTTTGTTTAAGAGGGGGAGCATGTAACGACCCGGTCGGTCGTTACGTAGAACTTGCATTATAATTACTGTTATTGCCTTTTCATAGGTTGGTTATACTGTTTATGATGTGTTAGAGTTGGTAGGCTCGGAATCGGAATGGTTGTAGTGAGAATTTAGCCACGTAGTCTTTAAAAAAATAGCCTTAAAGTGGAGAAAAGTCAACTGAGAGTTGATTTATTGGTAAACGACCTCGGAATGCGTATTTTATGGTTCGGATAGCTTCGTTAGGTGATTTGGGACTTAGGAGTGTGTTCAGAATATTTTTTTGATGTCCGGTGTAGATTTAGGCTTGAATTGGCGAAAGTTAGTTTTTGGTGAATTCCGGTCGGCAGTGGAAAATAGGCTATCGGGGTCGGAATGGAATTCCGAAAGTTGGAACAGATTTCTAATGTCATTTTGGATATGTCTGCAAAATTTCAGATCAATTGGAGGTGTTTTGGATAATTTCGGCATCGTTGGTGGAATTTAGAAATTTCAAAGTTCATAGGCTTGAATTTGATGTGATTTTGGTGTTTTGATGTTATGTTGGGTGTTCCAAGGGTGCAACTAAGTTTGAATGATCATATATGATGTGTTGATATGATTGGTTGGGGTCCCGAGGGGCTCGGGATGGTTTTGAGTGGTTAACGGAGAGTTTTGGACTTGGAATATGCAGCTTTCAGCTGCTGATGTGCAATTGCTGGTGTGACCGCACCTGCGAGTAGGGAACCGCAGGTGCGGCCCTCAGAAGCGAACAGGGTCTCCGCACGTGCGGATGTTGGTCGGCTCAGTAGAGGGTCACAGATGCGGATAGGGCACCGCACCTGCGAAGTCGCAGGTGCGGAATTTGAGTCGCAGGTGCGGGTTTAGGCCGTTTAATGAAAAGTCGCAGGTGCGGTGGATTTGACCGCAGGTGCGAGATTTGGGGCCGCAGGTTTGAAGAACCTGGGCAGAAAGTATAAAAAGGAGACTTCGCGATTTTTAACCCTCTTTTCACCGTTGTTGCGCGGGTTCCGAGCTTTTTGAGGGATTTTGAAGAGGGAAACAGTGGTGCATCATTGAGGTAAGATTTTTGGACTCATTAACTCAATTATAGGTGATTAAAGACCTTATTATCAGTGTTTAATTTATAAAAATCAGTAGAAAAAGGGTGAAGTTAGGGCTTGGGATTATGAGACCTTTAGGGGATAATTTGAGGGGTCAAACGATCTCCGATTTTTGAGTTCTTTATATGTACGGACTCGTGAGATGATGAATAATATTTTGGTATAAAATTTGTCGAGTTCCGAGACGCGGGCCTGGGGGTCGGATTTTGGCTAATTTCGGATTTTGTGCAAAAATTGATATTTTTCAATTGGAATTCATTCCCTTAGCATAATTTGATGAGAAAAATGTGGTCTTTATAGATTTGGAGCACTCGGAAGTTGATTCGAGAGGCAAACGGGTTGTAGAGTAGCTTTTCGGGCTAGTTTGAGGTAAGTAATGTCTTTAAATCCTATCCTGAGGGTATGAAACCCCCGACTTTAACTCCTTTCAAGGATTTGGAGTGATGCGCACACTGGATGACGAGTGCGGGGCATGCACGAATTGGAAATTTGGAAAAATATTCCTTTTTAGGCAACTATTGAGTTGTAAAACTGCTTTTAAAGCATATGAATTATAATATTACTATGTTTTGATATATTTGGGTTGTAAGCCATGTTTAGGGCCTAGTGCCGATCTGTTTTAACCCATTGAGGGCTATTTTACTGATATTCTCACTACTTTGAAACTATGATTTTACACTCACTCTTTCTTGTGAAATTGTTGACACGCATATTTCATAATATTACTATTTCTTGAAATGAAATACTATTTTGGGTCGAAAACCTCATTTTATTCATGGCCTGAGTGGCATGCTGAGAGTGTCTGACTGAGTGAGGCCGAGGGCCAATGTTTTGAGGATGTTATGATATGAGTGAGGCTGAAGGACAATGTTGTGAGATGTTATGATATGAGAGAGGCCGAGTGCCTGAGGGTGATTTATGCGATGATGTGGCTTGTTTATAGCGCTTGGGCTGTAGGAGCCCCTCCGGAGTCTGTACACACCCCTAGTGAGCGCAGGTACCTACTGAGTGCGAGTTCCGAGTGATGAATGATTGGGAGGCATGAGTGATAGTGAGGTTACCCGTGGGGCTGATACAGAGTGATGGTGAGGTGCTGAGGGAAATTGTTACGAGTGACTTCATTTTTCAAACTGATATTACTGAGAGTTTTACTATGAAATATTGGAAAGATATACTTGTTTCAAAGGATTTTCGGGAAATTGGTTTTCGAACTTATGTATATTGTATTGAGACTTGATGTTTTACTGTTTTGTGGATTGGTGTTTTGTGATGTGTGTTTTATATACTTCAGACTGTGATTTATTTTCATTACTACTGAGTTGGCGTACTCATCATTACTCTTTGCACCCCTGTGTGCAGATCCAGGTACTGGTTTGAAGCAGTAGTCGTCCAAGCTCGTTGTCATCAGCGTTGGGGATTTCGAGGTAGCTGTCCAGCGTCCGCAACTTCTCCACTTCCCTTCTTCATATAGTTCTTAGTATTTGATTCATAGACATTATTATGACATTAGCAAAGTTAGTTTATTTCTTAGATGCTCGTGATCGGTTGACTCCAGTTTTGGGGGATTAGTTTAGACTGTTGAATTATATTATAGTTGCTTAAAGACTTAGAGAATAATGTTAATTGCTATTTTGCTGATTATTATTGATTTTCGAAATATTATAATAGAACAAATGTGTAGTTATGTGATGGTTGGCTAGCCTAGTTCCACGATAGGCGTCATCACGACCTGTTAGGATTTGGGGTCATGACACCAGACCCCTTATTTTAGTGGGCCAGATTGACCTTAATTGAATGAAGTCGAGCCACTTAGGGATCTGTTTGGAATTGTCAAGTTAAAGAAGAATTAATCCAAATAGCCGCTCACTCAATAACTTAAACTAAAAATAGCGGTGGAGGTATAATATATGCATAATTTATGTATCGTATATGTTTAATTGTGTATAATTAATGTACTCCTTCTTTTCCACTTATGTGAACATATTTCCTTTTTAGTTTGTGCCAAAAAGAATGACTCTTTTCCCTATTATGAAACAATTTACCTTTATGCAATGATTTATAGCCACACAAAACATATGTGCTTCATTTTACACTACAAGTTCAAAAGTCTTCTCTTTTTTCTTAAACTTCGTGTCCAGTCAGATGAGTTAACATAAATTGAATCGAAGGGAGTATAATTTATGTATATGACTAAAAACAGTAAATAATAATTATGGCCGACTATTTATGTAAAGATCCCGGTTGAAGTCATCTTTCAAAATCAAACAGAATCCTAGCTAGAATCAGGTGGAGTCCTCAGGCTAAAACTGGTGAAGGGAATGCTTGGCCTTGAATAATCTCGACAGCGCTCTTCTACCTTATAATTTCTAAAGATGGACAAAACTGTAAATGTCACTTTGGATTTTAGTAAAGACAGCATATCCAATTGTACTTAAATTTTGTCCATACAGATACTGTAGTGGTCCTTTCTTAAAGCCAAAACTTTATAAAATTAAAAATAAAAAAATAAAAAAGGTTTCAATCTGAATACAGATTGAAGAGGAGCCTGGAGTAATGATAAAGTTGTCTTCGTATAATATATAGGTCACGAATTCGAACCGTAAAATCAGTTATATTCATGCATTAGGGTAGGCTCCTATATCATACCCAACATAACTTATTACTGTATCATTTATTCCGACATAAATCGTATTCAAACTAAACGACCCCTCAATATATACAGACATGCAGCGATTTAGAAAAGATGACACCCCCAATTCCTAACTGCCCCAAGCAAAAGTTTTTGCTTATAAAACATATCCTGCTAGCAAATACCACTATTTTTGGTTTTGGATCTTCCAAATCATTCCCGCAGGAGATCCGGACCCATTTTTTTCTGATCCTTCGAGAAAAAAATTCATTCTCCCTTGATTTTGGGATTAAGAATAAGTTCAGGATTCTTATATAATATTTTAAGGTAAGAACTAATGAACAGGATGGCAGAAGCTATCTGATACAGGCCTTTCCTTTTTCTTGTTTCATTTTTTAATGTATTTCGCTTTCTAACCAACTTATATAGTATTATTTTCAGGAAAAATTCAGAGCCCTCCCCAGATCTGTATTTGTAATACTGAACTCCCTTATGTTTAAAATATTAAACCTATCTACCTTACTTGAAATTATTTGTAACGAAAACTTGAATGACAAATTTTTATAATATTCCAAAAGTGTCCTTTTATGTGGTATTGATTAAATTATCCCATTCGGGCATTGTCCTCTACCAAATGGGCGGATGTAGTCTTATGACTATGGGTTCATCTGAAGTTATAACTGTCTGACATATAGCATAAATATATATGTAAAAATCTACTAAAGTTATTAGATTTGAATTCATAATTTTAATAGTGTAATGAGTTCAATGTCGAAAATCTAAAATGTTAAATTCATCGAATTTAAATTCTGAATCCGCCTCTAGTCGTGCTTGTAATTTTGCCAGCGCAAGTCTGTATGTTCCCTCTTTGATTATTTCTAGGACCGGGGGAAGAATTAGTGAAAATAGCACAGGCTATCCAGGTTTCGGATTGATAATCAAAAAATAATCAGTGTTTGCAAAATTATTGGAAAAATAACAACTATTTTGCTGAAATATGGAAAGTTCCAGCATTTACGGGATTATGGAAATCTTTTTTGTTGTTATTACTTTTTTTATTATTTACAAAAATATCTATTTACAAGCAGTATCTCAAACCTGAAGTTGGACAGATGGCCCCAAACTTCAGGTAACTCATCTTACCACCTCTCATTTCTAGTTACATGCCTTATACTGGAGCTAGAAGTTTAATCTATTCATTGTTCTATACAGCCTTGACTTCATACGTCCTCTATAATGTATCTTCTGAATTATCATCCTCGTAACATATGTACTAGTTCTCTTCTTCTGTTGAAAAATTCTATAATTCCTTTCCAGCCAAATATGATATAGAACATTTGCTAAGGTAGTCCTATAAAACTCTGCTTGGGCATGTCTTCCATTTGCGTGTGTAATGGCCCAAGAAATCTCCTCTTCCCATCCCTGTACTTGCCTCGTTATCCCTTGCCATAAAAGTAGCTTCTGCCACACATTAGCTGAGTATGTGCATTCAAACAACAGGTGTTGGTGGCTTTCTAGAGCATCTTCATGATGAGCATGTTTGACAAGTTATCACACCCCATTTGCTCCGTCTATCTCTGGTATATAGCATGCTCTGGAGTGAAAGATACAAGATGAACAATCACTTTGGACATCCTTGATTATTGCATGTAAGTCGCCTCCAAGTTACTTTAGGAAATTCACCACGAAGCTTGTTATGTACCTCCCTAATAGAATAATTTTCAGTATGTAGGACCTCTCTTTTGTTGATTCTTGCTTCGCTCAAATACTTTGCATCTTATAGCACCTTCTTAGTTAGCCAAGAAGCTTGATTTCCTGTTGTTTCCCAAGCACCTTCCCTTTTATATAGTACGCGTGAATCCACAAAATCTATAATCTCTCCTTCTTTTTGCAGATGTTCCAGAGGTGTTTCAGGAGAGCAATCTTATTCCATATGAGCATATATGTAACATTTAGGCCTTCTGCAGACTTTTGAAGACATAATTTTTCCCACGCCACCATAACTTTCTTCTTTGTATCAACCTCCCTGAGAAACCTTCTACAAATTGTTTCAATCATATGTAGCATTGTTTTTGGCAAAGGAAAAATTTGAGCCCAGAATGATTGTATAGTAGTTAACACACTTTGATTAGTTGTAATCTCCCTGCATATGACAAAAAATTTGTAGTTCAACTAGTCACCCTTCCTAGCATCTTATCGAGCAAAGGCCGGTAT
This sequence comes from Nicotiana undulata, assembly GCA_005239495.1. Lineage (NCBI taxonomy): Eukaryota > Viridiplantae > Streptophyta > Magnoliopsida > Solanales > Solanaceae > Nicotiana > Nicotiana undulata. Next base: position 16,477 of record MDKH01221142.1, read on the forward strand.
TGCCCCAACTAATTGCTTCTTAGAGCTTAAAGGAACTCCTAGGTACCTAAAAGGTAGGGAACCAAAAGAGAAATCCAAGTCTTGGATAATTTCTTGTTGGGATTCCAGTGATATTTCCCCAAAGTAAATGCTGCTTTTAGCCTAGAGTTCCTGCATAAACTTCCATCATATTATGTTAGAACTAAAAGCATACGAAAAGTTCCAGCATAATATGATGAATTATGGAGCTGCATAATATAAACTTTCCGCATATTATGTTGGAACTCTAACACATTATTCTAGAAGTTCATATGTAAAAAATGCGAGCTCCAACATATTATGCTGGAATATTTTCGGATTTTTAAATGTGTTTTTATTTAAATTTTATCTTTAAATAGAAAAATGGTTAAAATTCGATTACTTTTAAAATTTTAACTATTTTCAATTACCAATAATAAATATGACTATTTTTTATTTTTTCCCGAAGAATTAGGAAGGGGAAACAATAATCTCGGTTGTATGAAATGTACGGAGATCATCATTTTCTTCAATTACTTTATTCAATTGGCCCATTCCTCTCAATTAACACGTTTGCTGCTCCATGATACTCTTTCATATGACTAAAGCTGCCTCCAGCGGCCAGCCTTGACTCTAGATCCTTCTCAAAAAATTATTTTGTTTCAAATTTTCCTATGAATATGAATGTGTATAAGATGACAAGTTGACAACATCTTAGATGGTCAACGTAGCTCAATGATAATCCATTACCCCATTTTAAAAAACATTACGTACTTTTTTCCATTCATTTTATATGATAGTCAAAATATGAAGTTTAAAATATTAGCTCAACTTTTGTATTTCACTTGCGATAATGAAAAAATATAAAAACACCAATTGCGAAGTCCGGAGAACACAGCATAAAACAGTATATGTATAATACAAATTTAAATGATCGAAGGGTTTGAGCATAGTGAAGGGACAATTAGGTGGTGGGGTGGGGTGGGGGGGAATCATATACTAGTCGGGTGGTGGTGGGGGGGGGGGGCACCTAGTCAAGTCGCGTGGGGATAAATAAGATCTAATGACACATTAATGACTAAGAATTATGTTGTCACGAAGTTTGGTTCGGAGTTAGGACCTGCATGAGCTAGAACCTCTATATAGTTTACGTCATGTAAATTTAAATTAATCGAAAGCTAAAAGAGAATATGACCTCATTTTCTCGAGTCCGGAACCAAAGTATTACTTTTTTAACTTAGAGAACAAAAATAGGTGAAAAATTAATCAATGATCAATTTATATATATAACACATCGGTTGAATGCGCTATTTCTTAACAGCACGTTTGTCCGTTGAAGTATAGCGAATACAATCCATGCATTATATTTGGAATTTTAAAATGACGATAAAAAAATAAGTGTAGCGCATATACAGAATGCGATATACCTGAAGTTGAAGACATGTGGGTATAGCGCCTCTCATATATGCGCTACACTTGTACAGAAATGACCCAGACATCTTCCTTGATAGAACCCTGTGAAAAAGGCCCCCCCCCCACCCCCCACCCAATATTTTTTGCAAAAATCTTCATTGGAGCCCACCCGTCCCCCAAAAATCGTGTCCCTCTGTATTTTGGAGAGCTAATACCGGATTCAAGGCGTTATCGTGTAGTGGATTTCGTCTATTGCTCCTTTCGACTCTCAAATCTTCAATTTTTAACAATTCAAAAAGCTGTAAATCAAGGTATTCTGACTTACTTTTTGGTAAAACTCATGTAAATAAAGTGTTAATTACTTATTTTTACTATGTTTCATGCTTTTTGTGATAGATTTTTTTTCTGTTTTATCCGGATTAGTTTATTTATGTGCTAAAAAATTATTAGAAATATATATTATTATTTTATTGAATAATTAGTGTTATGTGATTTTTGTGTTGTACGTATATTAATATGTGATTTTATAGTTGTTTAGTGCCATTTAGTGTTATGTTGTGCCTGTAATTGTTATGTAGTGGCCTTTAGTGTAGTAACACTAATAACAATTTTAACTTATGGTAGTTGACTTTGTTTATGACCATTTAAAGTAGTGTGACTTTAGTGCTCTTTAAGATTCCGTAGACTAGAATAAAAACTACGCACTCTCCTTAACAAACTCGGTTAGAGTACTTAATTATGAATTTAACGTATTAGTAGATAACTATCAAATGTTAGATATGAATCAAAAAATCATCAGTTGATGAAACAAAAGAGATGCTGCCGAAAATTTTGGGCAAAATATGACAGTTAACACAAAAATCGTTACAAATGAAATAGGCTCAATATTATTTAATATTAAGTTTTGTAGTATTTTTTGTATGAATAATTATTGTATATATCTTGATCACTTATGAAAAATTGATATTTAATTCTGTTATAGCCCAAAAGTTTTTGAAAAAGATGATAGTTCAAACAAAACCCTGCAAAATTTTAGTAAACAAATATAGGAAACTAACATATGTAATATTAATATAGAAAATTTATCAACCTAATTATTTGGTATATGAATAATTACTAAAATATCTTATTAGTTATGAAAATTAAATATTTAATTCTCTGTTATCCCCAAAAATATCTAGAAAAAAAAAAGATGACAGTCAAAACAAAACCCTCCCGAATTTTAATAAAAAATGCAAGTAAATAACTTATAAAACAATAATATGGAATATTTTTCAACCTAAGTATTTTTATATGAATAGTTATTATTTATATCATGATTAGTTATGAAAAGTAATTATTTAATTCGTTTATAACCCAAAAATAATTGAAAAAAAGATTATATTTCAAACAAAATCGTGCCAAATTCTAGTAAAAATGTAAGAAACTAACATATAAAATAATAATAATAATAATAATAATAATATAAAAAATGTATCAACCGAAGTAATAATATAGAAAATTTATCGATTAAATATTAATACAAAAAATATTGCATATATTTAAAGATGTTAAAATATTAAATAGAAAAATACTTTAATTAATATTGTTCAATTTGCAGGCATCGTCATGGAGCTTCCCCCTGTGTATCCCGGATCTGCATCTGGAGAGCTACTGGTGCTCCAACGTAACCATAGGTCTTCACACATCTAGGATGGGCAGTGTCTGTCTCTGACCTTCCACCCCAGACGTATAGATGATATGTGGGAGTTTATTAGGGACCACCCACTGCATCCCCGTACAGTTAGACGCTTTCAGTGGACGGGGTTTTTACAGGATCATAGAGATCGACCGGCTGCAGTTCGGCTGGGCGTTGACACGGCTATGATAGAGCGATGGCGACCGAAGATGCACACGTTTCATCTACCCATTGGCGAGGATACCAACACACTAGAGGACATGGAGGTTCTTTTCTGGTTGCCCGTTGCTGGTATACCTGCAGCTTACCGACATATTTTTATGGACTATACGGGAGAGGACTACCTTCATATGTTGCAGAGGCTCACCAGTTTCCAGCCTGTGGAGCCGACTGCGTTGAGTGGAGAAAGTTGATTCCAGATGACGCCCGTTAGGCAGCATCTGGTTGCACTGCACGCGGAGATTAATGACGACTCACTGCCAAAGGACATCAACCGGCATACGAGGTTGTTTCTGATGATGATGTTTTGTGGTATACTGTTCCCGAGAACTTCGTGAAACCTAGTCAGCTTGCAATTTCTACATCATCTGGAGCAGCTAGATGATTTACCTAGTTACAACGGGGAGGAGTTGTTCTGGCTTACCTCTATAGGTAGATGTGTCGGCGTGCATGGGCACCGTCAGAGACTTTGCCAGTTTTATACCGCTGCAGGTGAAAACATAGTTAATTCTCTTAGTGATCATAACATACATAGTAAAAACGCCTTAAATTTTACGTCCACAATTTATATTAGGTTTGGGCTTGGGAGCAGTTCCTGCAGTTTCAGCCACCGATAGCTCCGGATGCACCACCTCCACCATTTCTCCCGCTAGCTAGGAGGTGGGTAGATAGGCGAGGCCACACCCGTGAGGTCGAGGCTCGACATCATCTTGCTTATTACAGGGATTTGTTGGATTCACTTGAAGGCGCTCAGGTACATATATACTTAAGTTTACTTGGCCTGGCATGATATCTATTGCGTTTACTCATGATTCTTGTGTTTAATAAATAGTTCATATGGCGCCCATACAACGATGCGCTCATAGCTAGATTTCCAGATTATTGCTCCAGCGGTCGATCTATGCTGAGCTCTTTCGTTCCACTTATATGTCTCGATATAATCGAGCATCATGCCACCGAGCGAGTCCTTTGACAGTTTGGTCGACCGCAACTTGTACTTATTCTGCCCACTTGGCATTCAACACATTACCGGCGGGATGATCGTCGCAAGGTCGACAAGACATACTTGGCCTGGCTAGAGGGCCGGATAGAGGATTGGGATTAGAGGTATGGCCTGATTCCGCCACACCCTCCACCTGACCGTTTGGATGGCGAGCATGAGTTAATGGGTTGGTATCGCGAAGTTACCCGACTTCTCATCGGGAATCCCGTTCATCGCACTGGTGGTCGGTACGTTCCATATGCCGGGATACATGAGGCACTCGTATGTTATTTGTTACACTTACTCTTAATGTTACATAACTTTAACATCCTTCCATAATTAATATTTTATATGTTATGCAGGTTATTGGCTTACACCAGTTCTACGAGTTGGGACTGGAGATACTACAACATACATGCTATGGAGCAGTAGTTGTGCACGGGTTTGACCATTGGGTTATTGATCTTGCTGCTAACACATTGAGATGTGCCCGAGAGGATGGGCGCTTAGGATACGAGGCTGCTTATGTTCCACTCGAGGAGTACCAGCATGGGCCACCAGTGGCCCTGAACGTGGTAGACGTGGGAGGCGTGGTCAGTGAGGAAGGGGTGGCCCACGTGGTCGTGATGTTCGGCAAGGACGGGGTCCTCAGCAGGGGGAATTGAGGCACCCATGGAGGATATTAGAGATGATCAGTCGAGTGACTACCCTGATCCACACGATGCTCCTCATTATATGTCGTCATTCAGCCTTCAACTGTTACTAGGGACTTCACATTTGACACCGTCAGCTCCGGTGTTGATCGATGGCACGACCATTACGCAGCAAGAGTGGGATCAGTATTCTCTTGGTCGTCTAGAGTCATTGAGGGTTGTTGTTGATCATCCGATATGTGAGGTTCATAATGGGTGACGATTGAGTTATATCTCATCACCAAGGGTTGCTGAGGATATTTCAGGCACAAATAGGGATTCATCTACTCCAGTGCACCTTGATGTTCCATAGAGCATTGTGTGGCTACTCAGGCGCATGTTTGTTTGTATTACTACAACAACATATCCAGTATTATCCCACATTGTGGGGTCTGATAAGGGTAGTGTGCACGCAGACCTTACCTCTACCTTGTGAGGATAGAAAGGTTGTTTCCAATAGACCCTCGACTCAGGAAAGAATAAACACTACATTAATCAAAATATAAACAAGAAGGGACAACACCAAAATCCATATAAAAGCAGAATAAAGACAACAAGATAGTAAGGTTATCAACAATGAAAGAAAACAACGGTTAGTCATAAAAACCTACTACCAAAAGAAAGCGAGACTACATGGAAATACTACTGTTATGAACACTCCATACTTCCTACTCTACTACCCTAATCCTCGACCTCGATACCTTCCTATCAAAGGTCATGTCCTCGGTCAGCTGAAGCTGCACCATGTCTTTCTTAATCAACTCTCCCCACCTCTTCTTTGGCCTACCTCTACCTCTCTGTAGGGCCTCCAATGTCAACCTTTCACACCTTCTCACCGGGGCATCTGTGCTCTTCCTCCTCACATGACCAAACCACCTAAGCCGTGCTTCCCACATATTGTTCTCAATAGGGGCCATCCCCACCTTGTCGTGAATAACCTCATTTCTAATCTTATCTAACCTGGTGTGCCCGCACATCCATCTCAACATCCTCATCTCAACACCCACATTGTTTGTAGTACTATTATTTCAATTTGTTTTTACCTTATAGATTAGTCAGTAATATCTAAAGTGTTTGTATATTTCTAAATATTTCATCATCACCCATCAAAATATTTTGCTCGCTGCAAAAATATTTCGCTCGTTTCAATACTACAAAAATGTATGTCATTGTGCTCGATTCCTATATTTCTCAAATCATTTCATTGGCTGTGGCATAAATTCAACACCCGTTTCCATCAATGATGATGCACCTCTAAATCTTTCAACAAACCTCTCCGCTATATGCTTGAATGACATCCGCACTATGGCAGTAACATGCAATCCACGTGCAGACTCCAACAACCTTTTGAAAGACTCTAACACGTTTGTAGTCAAAATTACTCATCTTCTAAAACCATCCTTATGCAAAGTCCACTTGTCAAGCTTACGTTGCATCAACCAACAATAGGCTTCTAGGTCTTACTTCCTAATCAATTCCATTTGCCTTCTGAATTTACACTCTTGGTGATCAGTTGCAACCATCCACATTAAATCATGTAAGTTCTTATTCGGATGAGCCCTCTGGAAGTTGTCCTTTAAGTGCCTAACACAATAATAGTGGTAGGCATACAGCTCCTGACATACACACAAATTCTATACATAACTTAAAATACCATCATGCCGATCAGATATTAGAAAAATACCTAAACGTTGTCTGACAACGTGCTCCTTCAAGCGGTTCAAAAACTGTCCAAGTCTCTTGGATTTAATTGGAACAAATAGCAAATGCGAGCGGAAATATGTTTCCATTAGAATCTATTGCAACGACAATCAACAACCTAATATCATACTTTCCATAGATATGAGTGTCGCATATGGATATTACCCGCCGACATGCACAAAACCATCAATGGATGATTTAAATTCCTAGAACACATATCTGAATATAAATTCTTGTATTCCCGGACTCCGCTCAAGCTTTCATTCAACAACAGTCTCGGGGTTAAAGTGTTGCAATGCAACCATGTACCTGGGTAGAGCGGCAAATGACTTATCCCAGTTACTATAAACAATCTCAATCGCATGTTTACGCCCGAGAAATGTCTTTCTTTTGGTAATGGTACATCCATATACCTGGTGGAAAGATGTTATATACTCTTTAAACTTGTACCTTACGGATGATTAAATGTGTGGAATCAAGACAAGAGAAATCAAGTCAACATTCAAGTTAAAATGATTCCACTGAATGTGTCCATATTACAAGTGCGGGTGCCAATGTATTTCTCCACAATCCACATATTTATTTTCAAATTTCTCGCACGCAACATCCATGTACAACTTTGACACCATTTACGACAAATAACCTTATATACTTCCGGAGATGACTCATGAACCACGATCTCACGACGTTTTTTTATGTTGTACATTCACACCGACCTGCTTAGGCGTGCTTTATCAGCAAAAAACATATTCTTTGGCAGTACCGTTGGTCTAGATTCATCCCACATTGTTGTCTGAATGTCGTCAATATCCCTTATGAGGGCACCCAAATCTGACATAATGGGCAACTAATCAAGATACATAATCCCCCTTGAATGAATGGGCATATGTGACTCGTACACTCTAGGTCAAACGAGAGTTGGAGTCTGCATATATGGAGCATGCTCATTGGTGGCATCATGCTCCCTCGGCAAATTAGGTTGATAATTCTCATCACCCTTATCAGGGAAAAGTGTGTCATCTCCAGACTCTTCAGGATTATTGTCATAATCACTATCATCTTCCTGATTATATGCATCTGCCAGATCCTGATTAAATATATCATCTTCAGTAAATTGAGTAAGGACGGGACCTTCAAGTGCTCGTTTTCACTGCACAACCAATAAAATAATGAGTTTCTCAAATTCACCCAAACATTACATATAAACTTTATCACTTAACTTACAAATCACAATCTATTGATATCCCTTGATGCACATTATCATGTTGTTGATGACTCCCGGATGGACCATGTAACGACCCGGCCGGTCGTTCCATAGAATCTGCATTAATGTTTTTGCCTTGCCATTCATTGATTATACTGTTTATGATGTGTTGGAGTCGCTTGGCTCGGGTTCAGAATGTTTGTAGTGAGAATTGAGACACTTAGTCTCTAAAAATAGCTTTATAGTTAGAAAAGTCAGCTGGGAGTTGACTTATTGGTAAACGATCTCAGAATGTTGATTTTATGGCTCGGATAGCTTCGTTAGGTGATTTGGGACTTAGGAGTGTGTTTGTAATATTTTTGTGATGTCGGTGTAGAATTAGGCTTGAATTGGCGAAAGTTAGTTTTTGGTGATTTCCGGTCGGCAGTGGAAAATAGGCTATCGGGGTCGGAATGGAATTCCAGAAGTTGGAACAGGTTCGTAAGGTAATTTTGGATATCTGTGCAAAATTGCAGGCCAGTCGGATGTGTTTTGGTTGGTTCGGCATCGTTGGTGGAATTTAGGAATTTCAAAGTTCATAGGCTTGAATTTGATGTGATTTTGGTATTTTGATGTTATTTTGGGTGTTTCGAGGATGCGACTAAGTTTGGATGATCATTTATGATGTGTTGGTATGTTTGTTTGGGGTCCCGAGGGGCTCGGTATTGATTTCGGTGGTTAACGGGAATTTTTGGAGTTGAAAAATACAGCTTCCAGCTGCTGGTGTTCTGCTACTGTGATTTCCGCACCTGCGGGTATTTGATCGCAGGTGCGAGCCGTAGAAGCGGTTGAAGAGGTCGCAAGTGCGGGTTCTGAGGCCTAGAGGAAGATCCGCAGAAGCGGTTGTGTGGGCCGCATCTGCGAGCCGCAGGTGCGAGAATTATCCGGTTAATGAATTTCCGCAGGTGCGGTCTCCTAGAGCGCAGGTGCAGAACGCAAGTGCAAGAAAAAGGCCGCAGATGGGAAAAGCCTGGGTAGAAAAGTATAAAAAGGGGACTTAACGATTTTAGTCTTCTTTTCACCATTGTTGTGCGAGTTCTAAGCTTTTTGAGGGTTTTTGAAGAGGGAAACATTTGTTCTTCATTGAGGTAAGATTTTTGGACTCATTAACTCGATTATATGTGATTAAGGACCAAATTAACAGTGTTTAATTAGGAAAAATCAGTGGAAAAGGGGGAAACTAGGGCTTGAGTTTAAGAGACCTTTTAGGGGTGATTTGAGGGGTCAATCGAACTCCGATTTCAGCGTTCTTTATATGTACGGACTCGTGAGATGATGAAGATAATTTTGGTATAAAGTTTGTTGAGTTCCGAGACGTGGGCCAGGGGGTCGGGTTTTGGCTAATTTCGGGAATTGTACTTAAAGTTGATATTTTTCTATTGGGTTCATCCCCCTAGCATATCTTGATGTGAAAAATCTGAACTTGATAGATTTGGAGCACTCAGAAGTTGATTCGAGCGGCAATCGTGTTACGGAGTAGCTTTTCGGGCTAGTTTGAGGTAAGTAATGTCTTTAAATCCTGTCCTGAGGGTACGAAACCCCGGACTTTACATCCTTTCACTGTTTTGGAGTGACTCACACACTGGATGACGAGTGTGGGGCGTGCACGAATTGGAAATTTGGAAATTTGTTCCTTCTGAGGCAACCATTGAGTTGCGAAACTGGTTTTAAATCATATATTGACTAGTATTATTATGTTATGATATATTTGGGTTGTAAGCCATGTTTGGGGCCTAGTGCTGATCTGTCTAAACCCCTTGGGGGCTATTTTCCAGATACTCCTCATGTAGAAATTATGATTTTACACTCAGTCCTTCTTGTTAAATTATGGACACTCAGTTTTGTTGAAATTATAATTTCCTGAAATGAAATACTGTTTTGGGTCGAGAACCCCGTTTATTTTTTGTCCGAGTGGCATGTTGAGAGTGTCTGACTGAGTGAGTCCGAGGGCCAATGTTGTGAGGATATTCATGATATGAGAGTGGCCGAGATCCTGAGTGATTGATGCCATGATTTGTCTTGTTATAGCGCTTGGACTGTAGGAGCCCCTCCGGAGTCTATACACACCCCAGTGAGCGCAGGTACCTACTGAGTGTGAGTGCCGAATGACGAGTGATCGGGAGGCATGAGTGACTGAGAGGTGCTGAGTGATTGTTACTGAGTGATGGTGAGGTGCTGAGTGACTGATTATGAGTGATGATTTGTCCCGGGGGCAGTTTATAATGATATTTTGCCGAGCTTTTGGTTATGATTCACTTCATTTTTCATACTGGGATTTTTGGGAGTTTACTGAGAAACATTTGAGAATATACTTGTTCAAAGGATTTTTACGGAAACTGGTTTTCAAACATATGTACTAGATGTTGTCGCGCCCCTTTTTTCCAAACTCTTTTCGGGGTCGGTCAAGGGTTTTTGACATTGTTGGGACAACTCATTTCCTTTTGGGAAAGGGGTTTGCAAGTTTTGAAGAGTCGCCACCTAACGAGTTAAGGTGCGTTAGGGCACCTATTCGGGTTCATTTACGAACAAGTTTTGATAACCAGAGATAGGGTAAGGGCTTGAAATTATCCTAAGGGGAAGGTGTTGGGCACCCCTCAGAATCCACAACTGTGGTTCCCGGCCAAACAACTTTTGTGAATTTTTACAAGTAGCAAATATGCAATTAATGTTTAAGAAAAGAAGGTAGTTTTTGAAGGATTTGCAGTCTAAGCACACATTTGTTAACTAAGTTTGAGAAATGTTTAATAGTGAAGTAAGGTTTTGAAATAGTTATATTCTAAGCATGCATATGGGATAGGGGATGTACTAGGTTTGTTTGTCATATAGATTACATCAATGAAATACCCGGTATGTCACTCCTCAAAGAGGGGCTACACGTGGTATTAGCGCACCGGTCATCATATCCATATATACCCTTCCCACCCCGTAAAGGTAATTAAAATGGATGTTGGTCTACGACCTCTATTGCGTGTTGTTACCCGTCCCTTCCTAATAGCGAGTTTAGGACTTCTATCCTTTGAGGGAGGTTCTAAGAAGACCCTTAGGTTCAAAGGTAAAATACTAGGGCGACAAATAAAAACAAATAGGACTACAATTAAGGGAAAGTACAGAAAGCATATAGAAGGCCCAGATATACCTCCACAAGTAATACACATAACATCACGACTCATACACAGATAAGGTACACATTTTGATTCAGAATCCTAAAGCATGGTATCTAGGTGATTTTAAAACATAACATAGAGGCAGATTTGTTCTGTAATTCAGAGAGGGAGTTCTAATCAGTTTTGCCTACAGATTTTAAACCTATTGACAGTTAAGCAGCATACATAAAGGATCATATTTCCAATTTTAACAATTTTAGCACCTAAGGCTTGCCTAGGTGTAAGACGGTGTTCCAGTTATCAGAGTTACTTAGAGAAACTGTTTGAATTGTATTACTAAATTGCTGTCTAAGTGTCCAGAATTATGGAATTGTTATCAGCTGTGTGACTCTGTTTTTACCAATAAATAAACTAGAGATGCCTAAGCGGACATGAATGCAATCCTAAAGGCATGATATCTAATGCAGAGAAATGCAAAGTGATGTATATGTGGGCCTAAGCAGGATTTTTCTAGATGCGTAAGTGTTACAACATTTGGACATGCTTTCAGAATATGAAAATGACCTGCTTATTAGCATTGTTTTTATCCTAAGGCAGGATCTCTAAGTGTACATGGAAGTGCATAACATAATGGTAAAGTACTAGTTGTTAGCATATTTTAACACATAATTGTTCTAAGTGATATAAGGATGCATATGCTGAAACAATAGACCTGGGACCTAAGGGGGCATGATTTCTAATGCATGCATTGAATACATAAGTCCTACACAGGATTTCTATTGCGCAAATAGAAAGTAAAGCCTAGAGCATGATTTCTACCTTTTTAGCATGCATAGTACCCATCCCTTTTCACTATCCATCCCCAGAGTTGTTTACAATAATTATTACAAACCATTTGCACAAATTGCATAATTGAAATGAGAAAAGAAGAAGTTATACTATAGGGAGACTACTATAGGCCCAGAATCTACAGAATGTCTCAAGTGCCATTGGTTCACAACCTTTCACATGATCCAGGTGTGTCAAAGTTCCCTTAGGATCTCAAGGGATCACGGGCTGCTCACACCCATATTCATAACCAAACTGAGTAAGTTCAGTGTGGAAGATCCAGATCTAATGTGTCAGAGTTTAGAGGGAGCTCATACGGGTCCCTAAGCAGTCACACATTAAAGGGGCAGAACCTAGACTTCTAAGAGTATATGTGAAAGTGCTTGACATAGTTTTAAAAGAGTTGAGTTGAAAACAGTTTTCTGAAATAATTGTTTTGAAATAGGATTTGGAGAACAACATAAGAGTTCGCTTTTGTGAAAACCAGTTTGAGGGGGGAAAGAAATAGGACAATCAACAACTCAAAAAAGAAAACCTTACATAGTTCAGGAAACAAATACAAACAGGGAAAAGGGATTGGGGACAAGTAGTTCATATGTGAAAGCATATTTGCACACAGGTTAACACCAGGGAAGTACTACAGAACTTAAAACACCCATAGAAGAGATGTTCAGGCTAGAAACTTAACAACATTAGATTGAGGGTGCTAAACAGAGTTACACATTGGGTTTAGGGGAAGGGTTCAGGATTACATAGTACTAAGTGTCATAAATACATGCTTGTAGTGTTAGGAATCAGGGGTAAGGCATAATCGTAGTGGAACATGTAAGAAAGCAATAGACATGCTGAACGAGAGGTGAAAGGGAGATCACATAGACAAAATAGATAGTAAAGTGAAGAGAAGTAGAGCAGTAGCATAGCAATAGAACAGTAGAGCAGTAGAATCACCCAGTCTTGGCTTTCAGCCGACTGAGTTGCAGTAAACAACAAGAGAAGTAAGAGAGTATGTGTGTGTGTGTAGGAGAAAGCTTAGAACAGTGTATATGTTCGTGTGTTATGCTAAAGAGAGAGTAGAGTATTTATAGTTTTGAAAACAAGTAGAGAAATAAGGTAAGGAGTATTAATTTAACATAGTTATAAAAAGAATACCAAATCAGAATCAATAAAAGACCTGAACTCCCTTTAATTAGGGAGTCATAGTTCAAACGGGCACAATCAGGGTTAAATAAGGAAAAGAATCAACTGTAAAGCTGATTTTCACCATAATAGGAGTAGTAAAGTATATGGCATGCAATTAATACTAAATACATAATATTTTCAAGTAAGGAAAGTACATGTTAAATAATTAACAGCATATTTGTGCACATAAATAAGGTAGAGTACAATTTTAATTCTAAAAATTAGTTCAAAGAATCACGAGTGAGATTGAAAATCACAGGGAATCAACATTAACTAAGGAAAGTATCACACAAGTAAGGAAGTAATTCAAAATCAGTAAAGAGCTCTAAGAAAAATACACAAGAATCACAACTTTGAGAAAAGGTATCACAGCTCTGAGGGAAATCGATAGAATCGGTAGAGAGTATTATGTAAAAAATCAATACAACAAATAATCAAGCCTGTTAAACAATAAATAGCACAAAATCAGAGAAACCCTAAGCAAGTAGTAGAGGAACATTAGAGATTCAGAAACCTTAGCAAAAAATCGGAGCAAGAAGCATAGAACGCATAGGACATTCATGAGAGTCCAGAAAGTTCATAAGACACACAAACAACATTGCAAACAGATTCAAACTTTCAAATCGAACCCAGAAGTATTAGGGTTTCTAAAAAAATGAATCGAACAAAGAAAAGACTTAGGTGATGTTTAAACATGCTAAAAATCACAAGTAATTGCTAAAATTAGAAAGAAATCGTTTTGCAAAAGGGTTTTGAAGCCCTAGTCTGAAAAATGAGAAAATCGTTTGAAATCAAAGAAATCTTTTGAGGAAAACATGTGACAACCCTAAAATACACATAGATCCGTCACAGATCTAAAAAGGTCGGAAGATTTAAAACTAGGGTTTCCAGAGAGAGAAGGAGAAGAAAACCCAAGATATTGCCTTCCTTAGGCCGGAAAGTGTAAGGATCTTACTCGAACGACCATAGGTGGCCGAAAAATATGGCATGATACCGGAGATGGGAGTGAACCGCCTTAGGGTCGCTTGACAGCCTCCACCGGTGACACATGTGTGAAAGATGGAGTGTGATGACCCAAAAGGTCATCTTACGTAATTTAAGCTATATCTATGTTTCGAGGCTCCGAGATCCCCCGTTAGCCTCACCTCGATATGCGTGCTCAGCCCGGGAGTGTAGCCGGGAAGCTTATATGTGAAAAACTGACAAAAGAATGAGTTTTGATAATTAATAAATGAATATAGTTGACTTTGGTCAACATTTCTGGTAAACAGACCCGAACCCGTGATTCGACGGTCCCGGAGGGTCCGTAGGAAAATATGGGACTTGGGCATATGCTCGGAATCGAATTCCGAGGTCCCAAGCCCGAGAAATGAATTTTTAAAAGAAATTGTTTTCTGAAAATAATAAAGGAATATGAAAGTGAATAATTATGTGAAAACCTCATTACCGGGTCCGTATTATGGTTCTGGAGCCCAGAACAGGTTTATTATATATTATTTGTCTTATCTGTAAAATTTGATGTAAAACGGGCGTGAATTGAGTGGTTTCAGATCAAAAATGAGGTTTTGATGTTTCAAAGAATTTGAAATGCGACTTGGCAAGTGATGTTATGTTCCCGAGGTCCGAATGAGATTCCGTGACCGGGAATAGTTCCGTAGTGTCATTTATAACTTATCTGCAAATTTTGAAGTCATTCCGAGCATTTTAGGCCGGTTCGACGTATTGAAGTGAATTCTAGAATTTTAA
>MDKH01158030.1:0-13954 GCA_005239495.1 Nicotiana undulata
TACCTTTGTAGAAAACTAAGTCCTTTTCTTTGTAAATATAGACTAGCTTTATCCCATGTACTTCCATTATGTTTCTCTAGCGTAGTTTAGTCTACTCATGTAACTTTGGTTTTTTTTTTTTTAAGCATTATTAGGGGGTATAAAGCATTCAAAACTTTCTAGCAAGCAATTCTCTGTACTTGTGTCTCTACCCCTCGACACCGCGTTGCCTTCATTTTGTAATAGCTTTCATTATTGCAATCCAGCTTTCATTTCAAGTCTCATTACTGTTTTCTCAATTGTTGGCATTGGTTTTCCCACACGGCACTGACAATCTAGTCTAGCGTGTGGCGAGGACCTCATTTGGCGGATAACAACAACCACCCTGACATCGATTACTTAGCCTTACGTAGCCCTTCTAAAGAATCTCAGGAAGGCGCCGTGTAACAGTACTTTCGTGATCGTCGAACTTCACTGCCATCCTGATTCCAAGATAAAAATCTAACATAGACTGACATGTCACCATGTGAACTAGCCATGTGTCGAATCCAAATTATTATTATCAATACAGACAACACCCTCAAAATTGCACACTTTCGAAAATAGAGCAAACTTCTGTATTAGATTTTTTGAGAGGAACAAAAGATAAGCAAGGCCGATTCGGTTTCTTTTTTCCATCGTTTATTATTTTTACTAGCTACTCGTCTCTTCTTTTCTTTAATGAATTTGTTTAATCAGTAGGTCTTTGATTCGAAAGATTTGAATCCTTTGATCATATTTATTATGCAACAAAATAATGACCTGCTTAGCCGCCAATTTATTATGTTATTAGCTGTTGGGATAGTCACACGTGGGAATGTTGCCAGTTTAATTTCTTTTTAAATTAACCTTTTTGTGGCCAAAAACATCTGCAATAGTCTTGGCACGCATAGCTTTACACGTGTGCCACCATGTGACTCACTTCCACAATATGAGTTTTCGGTTCGTCCTGTTGTGCCACGGATTAGACTCACTGAAGATTTGGAGGTTCTCATGATTCTCAAGCACGGAACTTGGCATGTGATCTTTGTTAGTTATAGACGTATATAAAACAAGGGAGTAATTACTAGCAGTTTTTTTAAAAGGCTAGGCGAGGCATTTCACCCACCAAGAGGCGATGTGCAAGTCCCGAAATATTGGGACGTGAGTCACATGAATCATTAAATTTATTAATTTATATATTAATAAAATAGCATAATAATATAAAAATATAGGAAATACATTACAAGTTTAATAAAATTACAAATAACTAAAAAAGCTCATAAGAAATAAAATTTCTAGAATGTTTATCAGCATAAACAATCAATAATAATAATAATGTTACTGTGAAATACAAATCAATTATAACGTCTTAACTTTTAAATATAAAAAAATCAAAGTTTCGTAATAAATATTATTAAACAAAATATTTTATCTTCTTAAAAGTAAATAATTAATAAACTTCACCAATATTGTAATTTAGAATATTACTCCTTTTGCTGTTATCAAACTTTTACACATAAGATCGATCTATCTTTTACATATAGAGATCTAAAAAGGATACATTTTTTAATTTCAGCATTGTAAATGGCCATGAAGGTTCATTTTCTCCAATAGCAAGTGAAGATATAAATTTTGGTTATCTATTTTAGATATTCACCCTCATGTTGTTCTCAATTAGTAAATCTGCAATATCATGACTCGTTATTGTGATGACCCAAAAAGTCATCTGGTGTATCCTTAGCTAATTCTGTATTCTTTTTATCTCATCTCGATTTGCGTGCGCAGCCCGGACGTGTAGCCGGGAAGACGTTATGAGAAAAACTGATAAAAACAATAATTTTGTGTTGAAAATTTGAATAAAGTTGACTCTGGTCAATATTTTTGGTAAACAGACCCGGACCCGCGATTTGACGGTCCCGGAGGGTCCGTAGGAAAATATGGGACTAGGCGTATGCCCGGAATCGAATTCCGAGGTCCCAAGTCCGAGAAATGAATTTTTAAAGGAAATTGTTTTCTGAAAAATATAAAGGTTTTTGAAAATAAAATTCTATGTGAAACCAGTAAAAACGGGTCTGTGTCTTGGTTCCGGAGCCTGGTACAGATTCGATACGATTTATATGTATTATCTATGAAGTTTGGTAAGGAACGAGCTTAGTTTGATGTGATTTGGATAAAAAAATGCAAAAGTTGAGATTTAAAGAAGTTTTGGGAAATTTTATTGATTTTAAGGTTTAATTCGATGTTTATGATATTATTTTGGGGATGTGATTACACGAATAAGTCCGTAGGATATTTTTTAGGTTGTGTGCACTTTTGATTTGGGGTTCCTAGGGCTCGAGTGAGTTTCAGGTAGGTCTCGGGGTGTGTTAGGCATAGATCAGGGTTGTTGCAGGTTAAGAGAAGTGCAAATCTCTGAACCCGCCAATGCGGTCCGTGGTCGTCTTTGTGAGGTCCGATCTAGAGCTTCGCGACCGCGGTCGTCCTGGTGCGGTCCGCGGTAGACCTTCGCGGCCGCGGTCTCTTTTTCGCGGTCCGCGGTGGAGGCCTGTAGTGGGTATATTTAAACGGGATTTTAAGTTATTTTTCTTTTTTCAAAACCCTAAAAACATAAGAGGCGATTTTCCAAAACACTCTTTCTTCTCCAAAACATTAGTAAGTGATTTCTAACTCATTTTCTTTAATCCTTAACTTCTATTTACAAGATTTCATCCTAAAATCTAGGGTTTTCATGGTGGAATTGAGAATTTTGGAAAAAACCTAAGAATATTGAAATTTGGGGGGTTAGACCTCAAATTGAGGTCGGATTCCAAAATCATTTATATATTTGGGCTCGGGGGTGAATGGGTAATCGGGTTTTGGTCCAAATTTCGAGTTTGGACCGAGCGGGGCCAGGGTCGATTTTTGACTTTTTAGGGAAAAAATTAGAAAACTCTTTTTCATGCATTTGAATTGATTCATTTCGCATTTATTGATATTATTAAGTAACTTGTGTCTAGATACGAGCGAGTTGGTGGTGTAATCAAGAGGTAAACCGGTAGTTGAGGCTTGAATTGTGTTCGTGGCATCGAGGTAAGTGTTTGGCCTACCCTTAGCTTGAGGGAATAGGTGTTGAGTCATATGTGCTACGAGTTTATCCCATGTTCAATGTATAGGTGAGGTGACGAGTACCTATGCGTTGTTGGAAAGCATGCCCGTGAGTCGGTCTTCATGATATATGTGCTTCTCTTCGTTATTTACTATGTTATGAAGTGGATTTCATTTCGGAAGTTATTCAATTATTGGAAATACTTGGTTGTGAATATTGTTGATTAATTGGTCGGTTGAGGATTATTTGGTTAAGTTTTACACTTGAGCGAGATTGGTTATAGTTGTGTCCCTTGTCGGGACAGTATTTGTTTCTATTGTTGTCCCCTTGCCGCGATGTTGTGATGATGATACATGTTATTGATTTTCCTTTCCAAGCTATTGTACTTGATATTGTTTGGGTGAGAAAGAGTGTAAAGCACGAAGGGTGATGACGTGTATTTATTTGATGCATTGTGAGGATGAGAGTGTAAAGCACGAAGGGTGATGCCGTGTCATGATTTAATATTTAAAAGCACGAAGGATAATACCGTGCCGTTTTATTTATTCATTGCATTGTGAGGATGAGAGTAAAAGCATGAAGGGTGATGCCGTGTATTTATCTGTTTACTTGCGTTGGTGAGGATAAGAGTAAAAGCACGAAGGGTGATGTCGTGCACTTGTTTTGGTGAGGATGAGAGTAAAGAACGAAGGGTGATGCCGTGTACTTGTTTGTTCTATGTGTTTAGTGCTATCTTTGGTACTTAGACTGTTGCTTCGTTCTGTGATTCAGAAATTGTTTCCCCTTGTCCCCAGCATGTTCTCCCCCGTCTTACACATAACTGGTTATTTTCCTGCCGTTATTCCTGTTATATATTACTGAATTGCACAGGTGCTTATTATTGGCCGTGTCCTAGGCTCGTCACTGCTTCGCCGAGGTTAGGCTCGACTCTTACTCAGTACATGGGGTCGGTTGTACTGATGCTACACCTGCACTTCTTTATGTTGTGCAGATTACGGTACCGAACCTAGTGGACATTGATCGAGGGAGTATCCTTCAGTCCATCAGAGACACTGAGGTAGACCTGCAGGCCTCCACAGGCCCCTTCCTTATCTCATTTCATTTTTGATTCTTGTACTTCAGAAACATATGTAGTATTTCTTTCAGACTATTTTGTGTACTATTCATAGACGGTCCGTGAGTTGTGACACCAAAGATCCGGGTTGGCTAGTTTAAATACTTTGTTAAGTTTTATAGATTTAGCTACGTAAAGCCCTTATTCCGCTCATATTTTATGTTGTTATCTTTGGAAAGTTGATCTTAACCGGTTATCTTTTCATAGTAAAGGTTTTAAATAATATGATTAAACATGTTGGCTTGTCTAGCGGGTTCAACGTTAGACGCCATTACGATCCCAACAGTGGGAATTTTGGGCCGTGACAAGTTGGTATCAGAGCCCTAGGTTTCTTAGGTCTCACAATTCACGGAAAATCTTGGTAGAGTCTAAGGGATCGATACGGAGACGTCTGTACTTATCCCCCAGAGGCTGCAAAGTTAGGAATAACTCCACATCTTTTCTTTTCTGTCGTGCGATTTGAGTTCTAAATGCTAACTGAGCTTCTATTCTACTCTCTCGCAGATAGCGAGGATGCGTCCTTCCTCATCTACCGACCAGTATCCCGATCCTCCAATTGTAGCTCCGACAAGGGGCCGAGGACGAGGATGAGGCCGAGGCAGGGTCAGGGCTCAGCCTAGAGCAGCAGCCCCAGTAGAGGACCCACAGGTAGAATTTGCCGGTGAGGTTCCTACTCAGACGATTCCAGTTGGACCAGCTCAGGTCCCAGAGGGGTTCATTGCCACCCCGGTTCTTCAGGACACTCTGGTCCGCTTAGTGGGCCTTATGGAGAGCGTGGCTCACGCTGGTCTACTTCCTACAACACTAGTCATCTCTCAGACAGCTGGAGTGGCCCAGCCGGGTATTGTGGCACATGTAGTTGAGGGTCAACTATGTCTGTCGATGCTTTGTGGAGATTGGATCGGTTCACCAAGTTATTCCCTACTACTTTTACTGGTGCACCATCAGAAGATCTCCAGGATTACTTGGACAGTTGCTATGAGGTTCTTCGGAACATGGGCATCGTAGAGTCCAATGGAGTTGATTTTGCCACATTCCGTCTTTCTCGTACCGCCAAGACTTGGTTGAGGGATTTTTGCTTGACCGGGCCAGTTGGATCTTCGTCGTTGTCTTGGACTCAATTCTCCGAGTTGTTCTCGAAGAAGTTTCTACCAGTTACTCAGAGGAAGGATCTTCAGAGGCAGTTTGAGCGCCTCTAGTAGGGATCTATGACTGTTACACAGTATGAGACAAGGTTCATCACTTTGACCCTACATGCTATCATGATACCCTCCATAGATTGAGAG
This sequence comes from Nicotiana undulata, assembly GCA_005239495.1. Taxonomy (NCBI): domain Eukaryota; kingdom Viridiplantae; phylum Streptophyta; class Magnoliopsida; order Solanales; family Solanaceae; genus Nicotiana; species Nicotiana undulata. Next base: position 5,486 of record MDKH01158030.1, read on the forward strand.
AGGGTGAGGAGGTTTATTGAGGGACTAGCTCAGCCTATTAGACTCCAGATATCCAGGGAGTCAGGTACCGATATTTCATCCCAGGAGACGGCCAACGTGGCCAGGCTTATTGAGATGGTTTTGTCACAAGGCAGTGGTCAGGGGTCTTACAAGAGACCTTGTCATTTCGGTTGATTCAGTGGTGCTTCATCTGGAGGAAGAGATTCTTTCGGCAGAGGACATCCTCCTAGACCATATCAGTCGGCACTTCAGGTATCCCGTAGTGCACTGCCAACACCTATTAGTGCACCACCGGTTCCTATCAGTGCATCGCCGCTTCAAAGCTTCCAGGGTGTTTATTCTGGTCGACAAGGACAATTTCAGGTCCAGCAGTCTCAGCAGCAGAGGTCTTGTTACTCTTGTGGTGTTTCAGGGAAAATTGTTAGGTGTTTCCCCCGAGCTTCTAGTGGTTCTCAGCATCAGGGTTCCCGTGCTATGATTCCCACACCAGGTGTACCCCCAACCCCTCATCCAGCTAGGGGTGGAGGTCGAGGTGCCAGAGGTGGAGGCCAGATAGTTATAGGTGGAGGACTGTCTATGAGAGGTAGAGGTCAGGCCGCAGTAGGTCAACCCAAAGATGTTTAGGTTGGAGGGGCTCCGCCCCGATGCTATGCTATTCCTGCCTGGCCTGAGGTTGAGGCCTCTGATGCAGTCATTACAGGTATGGTTTCAGTTTGCAGCAGAGATGCTTCAGTTTTATTTGATACGGGATCTACATTCTCCTATGTGTCTTCATATTTTTCTCCTTATCTGATTATGCCCCGTGATTCCATGACTACTCCTATATACGTATCTACACCGGTGAGTGATTCTATTGTGGTAGATCGAGTCTACCGTTCATGCTTAGTGGTGATTGGTGGGCTGGAGACTCATGTAGACCTTTTACTTCTTGATATGGTTGATTTCGATGTCATTTTGGGGATGGATTGGCTATCTCCCTACCATGCTATTCTGGACTGTCATGCCAAGACCGTGACCTTGGCCTTACTGGGAGTACCTCGATTTGAGTGGATAGGGACTCCTAGTCATTCCTCCGGTAAAGTTATTTCATATATGAAGGCTCGACGCATGGTCGAGAAGGGTTGTTTGGCCTATTTGGCATATGTTCGTGATTCTTGTACCGAGGTTCCTTCTATGGAATTCGTGCCCATAGTTCGTGAGTTTCCAGAGGTATTTCTTGCTGACCTGTCGGGTATGCCACCCGACAGGGATATTGACTTTTGCATTGAGTTGGCTCCGGGCACTCAGCCCATTTCTACTCTGCCTTATCGGATGGCCCCGCCAGAGCTGAATTTGTTGAAGGATCAGATACAGGATTTGCTTGATAAAGGCTTCATTAGGCCTAGTGTTTCTCCTTGGGGTGCCCCAGTATTGTTTTTTAAGAAGAAAGATGGCTCAGTGAGAATGTGTATTGACTACCGGCAATTGAACAAGGTTACTATCAAGAATAAGTATCCTTTGCCGAGGATTGATGATTTATTCGACCATCTTCAGGGTGCTACAGTGTTTCCCAAGATTGATTTGAAATCTGGCTACCATCAGTTGAGGATTAGGGCATCTGATGTCCCTAAGACAGCTTTTTGCACTCGGTACGGGCATTATGAGTTCTTGGTTATGTCATTTGGGTTGACAAATGCCCCCGCTGCTTTTATGGAGTTGATGAACCGAGTGTTCAGGCCCTGTTTGGACTCGTTTGTTATTTTTTTCCATTGATGATATATTGATATACTCTCACAGCCTAGAGGAGCACGAGCAGCACCTTCGAGTCATCCTCCAGACTCTGAAGCATAGTCAGTTGTATGCCAAATTTTCCAAGTGTGAGTTATGGTTGAGTTTGGTAGCATTTTTTGGTCATGTGGGGTCGGTATAGGGTATTCAGGTGGATCCCAAGAAGATCTTGGCAGTCAGAGATTGGCCTAGACCCACCTCAGCTACAAAGATTCGGAGTTTCTTGGGCTTAGCAGGCTATTATCGCCGGTTTGTAGAGGGCTTTTCACCTATTGCCGCCCCGATGACCAGGGTGACTCAGAAGGGGGGGCCCAGTTCAGGTGTTCTGATAAGTGTGAGGTAAGCTTTCAGAAGCTCAAGACAGCCTTGACCACGACACCGATGTTAGTGTTGCCCACAGGTTTAGGGCCATATACCGTGTATTGTGATGCTTCACGGGTTGGACTTGGTGAAGTGTTGATGCAGGATGGAAAGGTTACAGCCTATGCTTCTCGTCAGTTGAAGATTCATGAGAAGACCTATCCAGTTCACGATTTGGAGTTAGCAGCCATTGTTCATGCGTTGAAGATTTGGAGGGATTATTTGTATGGTGTGTCGTGTGTGTTGTTCATGGATCATAAGAGTTTGCAGTATTTCTTTAAGCATAAAGAGTTGAATATGAGGCACAGGAGATGGTTAGAGGTGTTAAAGGATTATGACATTACCATTCTTTATCATCCGGGAAAGGCCAACGTGGTGGCCGATGCTTTGAGCCGAAAGTCATCTAGCATGGGTAGTCTTGCTTATATACCGGTCGGGGAGCGACTGCTTGCTATAGATGTTCAGGCTTTGGCCAATCGATTCTTGAGATTGGATGTTTCAGAGACTGGAAGTGTTTTGGCTTATACTGTGGCCCGTTCTTCGTTGTTTGATCGTATTCGAGACCGGCAGTATGATGATCGTCATTTATATGTTCTTAGAGATACGGTCCGGCACGGAGGTGCCAAGAAGGATACAGTGGATGATGATGGAGTCTTGAGGATGCAGGACCGTATTTGTGTGCTTGATGTTGATGGTATTTCTGAGTTGATATTGTAGGAGGCCCATAGTTCTCGGTATTCCATTCATCCAGGCGCCGCAAAGATGTACTAGGATTTGCGGCAGCATGATTGGTGGCGGAGGATGAAGAAAGACATTGTGGCATATCTAGCTCGGTGCTTGAACTATCAACAGGTTAAGTACAAGCACCAGAGACCCGGTAGTTTGATGCAGCAGATTGAGCTTCCCGAGTGGAAGTTGGAGCGTGTTACCATGGATTTCGTAGTTGGGCTTCCACAGACTCAGAGGATGTTTGATGTTGTATAGGTCATTGTGGATAGGCTGACCAAGTCAGCACATTTCATTCCGGTATCAGTTTCGTATTCATCGGAGAAGTTGGAAAAAATCTACATCAGGGAGATTGTTCGCTTGCATGGTGTGCCCGTGTCCATTATATCTGGCCGAGGTACTCAGTTTACCTCCCATTTCTGGAGAGTATTTCAGCGAGAGTTGGGCACACGGGTCGAGATGAGCACAATGTTTCATCCTCAGACGGACGGACAGTCTGAGTGTACCATTCAGATCTTGGAGGATATGTTGCGAGCATGTGTCATTGAATTTGGAGGTTCATGGGACTAGTTTTTGCCCTTAGCCGAGTTTTCCTACAACAACAGCTACCAGTCGATCATTCATATGGCTCCTTATGAGACATTGTATGGTAAGCGGTGTCAGTCGCCAGTCAGGTGGTTTGAGCCGGGAGAGGCTAGATTGTTGGGTTCAGAGTTAGTTCAGGATGCGTTGGACAAGGTGAAGATCATTCAGGACAGACTTCGCACCGCTCAGTCCAGGCAGAAGAACTATGCAGATTGTAGGGTTCGTGATTTGGCATTCATGGTTGGTGACCGAGTATTGCTTTGGGTGTCGCCCATGAAAGGCGTGATGAGGTTCGGGAAGAAGGGCAAGTTGAGCCCTAGGTTCATTGGTCCCTTTGAGATTCTTGAGAAAGTAGGAGAGGTGTCCTACATACTTGCTTTACCAGCGAGTTTATCAGTCGTGCATCCGGTGTTTCACGTATCTATGCTTCATAAGTATATTTCTAATCCCTCTCACGTACTTGACTTCAGTAGTGTCCAGTTGGACAAGGATCTGACTTATGAGGAGGAGCTGGTAGCCATTTTAGCCCGGTAGGTTCGTTAGTTGAGATCGAAGAGTTATCCTTCGGTTCATGTTCAGTGGAGAGGGCAGCTTGTTGAGGCAGCTACTTGGGAGTCTGAGTCCGATATGCGGAGCCGATATCCCCATCTTTTCCCCGATTCAGATATCTTTCTAAGTCCGTTCGAGGACGAACATTTGTTTTAGAGGTGGAGATTATGATGACCCAAAAGGTCATCTGGTGTATCCTTAGCTAATTATGTATTTCGAGGTCATGAAGTCTCCTTTTTATCTCACCTCGATTTGCGTGTGCAGCCCGGGCGTGTAGCCGGGAAGTCGTTATGAGAAAAACTGATAAAAACAATAACGTTGTGTTGAAAATTTGAATAAAGTTGACTCCGTTCAACATTTTTGGTAAACGGACCCGGACCCGTGATTTGATGGTATTGAAGGATCCGTAGGAGAATATGGGACTTGGGCGTATGCCCGGAATCAAATTTCGAGAAATAAATTTTTAAAGGAAATTATTTTCTGAAAAATATAAAGGTTTTAGAAAATGAAATTCTATGTGAAACTAGTGAGAACGGGCCTGTATCTTGGTTCCGGAGCCCGGTACAGGTTCGATACAATTTATATGTATTATCTGTTACGTTTGGTAAGGAACAGGCTTAGTTTGACGTGATTCAAATCAAAAATGCAAAAGTTGAGGTTTAAAGAAGTTTTGTGAAACTTCATTGATTTTGAGGTTTAATTCGATGTTTATGATGTTATTTTGGTGATGTGATTGCACGAATAAGTCCGTAGGATATTTTTGAGGTTGTGTGCACTTTTGGTTTGGGGTTCCGAGGGCTCGGGTGAGTTTCGGGTAGGTCTCGGGGTGTGTGAGGCATAGATCAGAGCTGTTGCAGGTTCAGAGAAGTGCAAATCTCTGAACCCGCAAGTGCGGTCCGCGGTGGGGCTTCACGATCGTGGTCTCCTTTGTGCGGTCGGCGGTGGATCTTCGCGACCGCGGTCGTTCTGGTGCGGTCTGCGGTAGACCTTCGCGGTCACGATCCCTTTTTCGCGGTCCGCGGTGGAGGCCTGTAGGGGGTATATTTAAACGGGATTTCAATTATTTAATATTTTTCAAAACCCTAAAAACATAAGAGGCGATTTTCCAAAACACTCTTTCTTCTCCAAAACATTAGTAAGTGATTTCTAACTCATTTTCTTTAATCCTTAACTTCTTTTTACAAGATTTCATCCTAAATCTAGGGTTTTCATGGTGGAATTGGGAATTTTGGGAAAAACCTAAGAATATTGAAATTTGGGGAGTTAGACCTCAAATTGAGGTCGGATTCCAAAACTATTTATATATCCGGGCTCGGGGGTGAATGGGTAATCGGGTTTTGGTCCGAATTTTGAGTTTGGACCTAGCGGGGCCGAGGTCGATTTTTGACTTTTTGGGAAATACTTTAGAAAACTCTTTTCCATGCATTAGAATTGATTCATTTAGCATTTATTGATATAATTAAGTAGTTTGTTGCTAGATACGAGCGAGTTGGTGGTGGAATCAAGAGGTAAAGCGGTAGTTGAGGCTTGAATTGTGTTCGTGGCATCGAGATAAGTGTTTGGCCTAACTTTAGCTTGAGGGAATAGGTGTTGAGTCATATGTGCTACGTGTTTATCCCATGTTCAATGTATAGGTGAGGTGACGAGTACCTATGCGTTGTTGTCAAGCATGCCCGTGAGTCGATCTTCATGATATATGTGCTTCTCTTTGTTATTTACTATGTTATGAAGTGGATTTCATTTCGGAAGTTATTCAATTATTGGAAATACTTGGTTGTGAATACTGTTGATTAATTGGTCGGTTGAGGATTATTTGGTTAAGTTTTACACTTGAGCGAGATTGGTTATAGATGTGTCACTTGTCGGGACGGTATTTGTTTCTATTGTTGTTCCCTTGCTGGGATGTTGTGATGATGATACATGTTATTGATTTTCCTTGCCAAGATGTTGTACTTGATATTGTTTGGGTGAGGAATAGTGTAAAGCACAAAGGGTGATGCCGTGTATTTATTTGATGCATTGTGAGGATGAAAGTGTAAAGCACGAAGGGTTATGCCGTGTCATGATTTAATATTTAAAAGCACGAAGGATAATGTCGTGCCGTTATATTTATTCATTGCATTGTGAGGATGAGAGTAAAAGCACGAAAGGTTATGCCGTGTATTTATTTGTTTACTTTCTTTGATGAGGATGAGAGTAAAAGCACGAAGGGTGATTCCATGTATTTATATGTTTACTTGTGTCACGACCCAAATCTCGATTCAGGTCGCGATGGCGCCCAACGACGGGGTTAGGCAAGCCAACACAATTTACACTAAGTGATACCCTTCCCATCTAATTAACAAGTCAAAGATTTTCAATTTATAACAACTAACATGATACTAGCCTTGAGTGAAGGTAAAGTCATAGTAGATACAAAGCTGAAATAAAACATACACATGCCTGTACAACCCGAACCCAAAAGATATACATATACACTACGCGTGTGTGCCAGGAATAGTGTCACGAGTGCCTTGGGCAACTACTGAATATACAATGACTACAATATATACAGAGTCTCCGTCTGAATGAAATGGACAGAGAATATAACAGAAGAACTCCAGGGTGCTGCTAGGAAGTCGCCGGGAAAGCAGCTCACCGTGAAGTATGACCACGCTATCAATATCTAGCACCGGCCTGATAATCAGATGCGCCAGCCTTCGGACTTGTACAGTCAAGTACAGAAAGGAAAAGAAAGTGCAGCATGAGTACATATTAAATAAATATGTACCTAGTGAGTATCCCGCCTAAACTCGAAGAAGTAGTGACGAGTGGTCGACTCGATACTCACTAAGGTCCAACAGTACTAACATATGATAGAATATAATGAAATACAGTAAGCATGTCAGGGAAAATAAGCAACCAGTATATATATAAAAAGCAGAAATCCAACAATCGCTGAACTAAACAATAAAGCACTTTCAAGGGTAAGAACACCGAACGATACAAAAATCAAAAAATTTTAGATTCACCGTGGCGTACGACCCGCTCCCATAAGGTACCTTCTACACTCGCTGTGGCGTACGGCCCGATCCCATATTCATTTCAATTTTTTTTCAACACTGCCGTGGCGTACGACCCGCTCCCATAAGGTACCTTCTACACTCGCTGTGGCGTACGGCCCGATCCCATATTCATTTCAATTTTTTTTCAACACTGCCGTGGCGTACGACCCGCTCCCATATATTTCACAATTCTTTCAAATAAGCCTCAGAAGAATAACATGATGCAAAACATAATTTCATAGTACATATGGCGTTACAATAAATCATATGAAGCATTACAAGGAAAACATATCAGGCATTACAAGAAAGCATACAAGGCATGATGTGGGCCTAACTACCCGGACATAACAATAATAGCGGCTACGTACGGACTCTCGTCACTTGGAGCGTACGTAGACCCCAAACAATTTACACATAGCATATACATCACCTATGGGGACAATTCCCTCTTACAAGGTTAGAAAGGAGACTCACCTCGTGTCGAATCTACCCCTCGGGCCACAATTTGCGCTCGAAACTCCAAACTCTATACCCGAGGACTCGCAACTAGTCAAAAGGTATACAATAACATCAATGCATGCACAATGTGATAAATTATCCTAGCTATTCAATAAAGTCGCCATTCTTGAAGAATTTCCAAATTCCAACCCCGGTCCCTCATGATCAAATTCCGAAAATTCCCGAAGGAATCACTCACCCATAGCCTAAGGATCACTAAGGTGAGATTTCTACTTGACTTCATGGCCTAAAATGGAAAATTACAAAATCCTCAAGAACCCTAAAATTACTACCTAATTCTATAATTTTTAGATGATTTAGTAGTGAATTTAACTAGGAGTTAATGTTAAAGCTAGAAGATTATAGGGTTTAACTTACTTCTTACAGGGGGTGGTCGTGGGAGGTGCTGCCCAAGCTTGGTTTCTCTCTAATGGAAGTTGATGGTGGGTAAAATGAAGAAAAACCCGTAATTTGGACATTTAAAAGGGGCTGGCAACAGTGATTTCCGCACCTGCGACCTTGGGACCGCAGGTGCGGTCCCGCACCTGCAAGAGAATCACTGCCCTTGCGGAAAAGGGACTGGGACCCTGGCATCGCGCCTGCGGAGAAGGAGTCCGCGCCAGCGGTCCCGCTCTTGCGGCCTGGAGCACGCACCTGCAGACTTTGGGCAAGGGGGCTGAGGTCGCGCCTGCGGAGGGGTTTCCGCACTAGCGGACCCGCCCCTGCGGAATTTGTTCCGCACCTGCGAGGCTGGGACCGCAGGAGCGGTCCCGCACCTGCGGCTGGGCAACCGCACCTGCGGTCACACCAGCAACAGCTGCACCAGCAGGTGTTTTAACTGGTTTTTGGCCTCGTGCGGTGTCCGGGAGGCACCTGGGCCCACGTCCAAATATACCAACAAGTCTGTATTCATGATACGGACTCGCTCGAACTTCCGAAA
>ML284504.1:0-18504 GCA_005239495.1 Nicotiana undulata
TTGGCTTGCCTAACGCCACCGTTAGGCGCCATCACGACCTGGATCGGTTTTGGGTCGTGACACCTTTGCTCCTGTGGCAAGATTAGAGGCAATCAGGCTTCTTATAGCATTTGCTGCGCACATGGAATTCACTCTCCATCAGATGGATGTAAAGAGTGCTTTCCTCAATGGCTATCTAAAGGAAGAAGTATTTGTCAAACAACATCTAGGTTTTGAAAGCAAGGAGTCACCTGACCATGTATACAAACTTGACAAGGCTTTGTATGGACTCAAGCAATCACCAAGAGCATGGTATGAGTGGCTATCAAAATTCCTGCTAGATCATGGATACAAACGAGGTAAAATTTACAGTACCTTATTCTTAAAGGAAAAAGGTAAGAATCTTCTGGTTGTGCAAATATATGTGGATGATATCATATTTGGGGCAACCTCTGAAAAATTGAGTAAGGAATTTGCTAAACTTATGGGGAGTGAGTTTGAGATGAGTATGATGGGTGAGCTAAACTTCTTTTTAGGCTTTCAAATCAAGCAAAACTCAAATGGAACAATGATCCATCAACAAAAATATGTGAAGGAATTGCTCAAGAGATTTAAAATGGAAGACTCAAAAGAAATTGACACCCCCATAGCCACAACTACAAAATTAGATGTGGATGAACCTGGTTCATCCGTTGATCAGAAGCTATACAGAGGGATGTTTGGGTCTTTATTATATCTCACTGCCAGCAGACCTGATATTGTGTTCAGTGTAGGACTGTGTGCTAGATTTCAAGCAAATCCAAAGGAGTCCCATCTAACTGCAGTGAAGAGAATTCTGGGATATCTGAAGGGCACTTCTATTTATGTCTTTGGTATACTAAAGGTAGTAATTTCGACCTTGTAGGATATGCTGATGCAGATTATGCTGGTTTTCTTTTGACAGGAAAAGTACCTCAGGCATGGCTCACTTTTTGGGCTCTTGCCTTGTGTCTTTGGCCACCAAGAAACAAAATTCAGTAGCCTTGTCTACTGTTGAGGCTGAATATGTGGCTGCAGCCTCATGCTGTGCTCAGTTGCTATGGATCAAGCAACAACTCATGGATTTTGGTATAGAAGTTGGATGCATTCCTATTTTCTGTGATAACACTAGTGCAATTAGCATGACAAAGAACCCGGTTCATCATAAAAGAACCAAGCCCATAGATGCCAGTCACCATTTCCTAAGAAACAACTATGAAAAAGGAATGATCTCAATCGAATTCTATGCTACTGACAAACAAATTGCAGATATCTTTACTAAGGCATTAAGTAGGGAGAATTTTGAGAGAAACATGCTTGAATTAGGGATGATTAAGATCACCTAATTGATTTTTTTTTTGGCTAGAAACACTAAAATAGGTAACTAACTAGACTAATCGTTGCTCAGTATCATGACTTTACTGCCATACTCTCTTGCCCTGTATTAATATGATTCCCTGGTTGCTAATGATGTTTTTCTATCTTTGTAAATTGAGGCAAATTAAAGACTATAAAATGATGAACCTGGTTCATCGCTGTTGGTTCATCTGACTTACAAGGTACGAGCTCATCTCCATACACTTATTGAAATAATTATAGTCACACATGAGCAGGACTCTATCTATATTTGGTTCATTTCAAATTCTTAGTACTTATCCCAAAATGAACCCGTTTCAAATAGTCCCATCGAACCTTAATTAGACTAGATATTAGGAAGTCATAACCGTCTAATCACTGACACTCCATCAGCGGTTAGACTTCCACTTGCTAAAGAATTATGCCCGTTGTACACTTAATAACCACATCTTTAAAAGGCCATCATTACCTCCTCTCTTCAAAAACATAACCGTCGAACCAAGTTCATCATTCCTCTCATATCAAAGCGATCAACTTTCTTCTCTCCCCAAATCTTCATAACAATGTCTTGTTCACCACCCCCTGCTTCATCTTCATCAACCAACACATGTTCTAATTCTCCATCGATACACAACTCACATTCTCCAACCAGGTCTTCGACCCCCCAAAACCCTCCAGTTCCTGAACCGATCCCTGAGCCTACTCCTTCACCCAAATCATTCCAGCCGTTACACCTAGCCCCACTCCATCCCCCAGACAACGTAGAGTAAAGACGTTTGCAAGGAAAATAGTTGCATCTGCTTCTTGTGACAAATATTTATATGAGATACTTCAAGCTAGCAAGGTCCAAGTTGAATCCTCTAGTGAGTCCTTCAAATTTGCAAATGAGGATGAAACTCCAGGTTCATCTGACACTGAAAAGGGAAATCTTGAAGTTGGGTCTGCAACTGAAGTGGCTGAAAACAAGTTTATCTTGATTGGGTCGATAGTGGATGTAGAGGTACCGGATATGCGAAGAAAAATTGGGAAGAATATAAACATTGAGAGACAGGGAGAAGGGATTTCAGAAAGGGGATCTGGGAAGGAAGGTGCCACTCTGGCTATTTGTGGCCCCGCTCTTGTGATTGTTGAGAAAGGAGTCAAAGATTTAGGGGGAAGCAATTCTGGGGAAGCAACAACAGGTCTAGAAAGCCTACAACAAACAATAGATGAACCTGTTTCATCTATTGAGGAAACGTTGGCTGAGATGCTGAAAAAGTTGGGGGAGTCCTACAATCCCAAAAAGAAGAGAACTCCAAAATCCAAGAAAGCTAATAACCCGGTTCCAACCAAGAAGAGGAAAGCTTCATCATCTGCTGAAGCTCCTGCCCCAAAGAGTCATGCTACTAGAAGCACTGTTATGCAACAAGAAGAAGAATTGTAAAAAGATCTGAGAGAGAGCAAGAAGAAGAAGTCTGCCAAGGGAAAGGCGAAAGTTGAAGAGCCTATTGAGGTAGTTCATGTTGATGACGATGAGTTGGAACTGGTCCATCATGAGGAGCAGCCAGCACCAGTTGAGGTTGAGACACCAAAACCCAAGAAAGCTAAGGCTTCTTCCAAAAAGTCAGCATCTGTGTCTGCCACACCCTCAACGATTGCAAAAAGGACTAGGTCTGAGTCAAAGAAAGTAAAGATTGTTGATGATGAGGAATGGAGTGGAGAAGAAGAGGAAGTGTCTGGTGAGGAGATTGACAAACTCACAATGTTTGGAAATCGTACTATCTTGAAGGGGAAGCTGTTTAGAGACCTTGAGGAATCAATGATGATTTTCTTGATGGATACCTTGGATGCGCAAGGGTGGAAGGACATGGTTCTTAACCATGAGGGAAGGTTGGATAGGAATGAGTTGGTTGAATTTATGGCCAACGTAGTTGTCAAAGATGGCAGGGTATCCTCCAAGGTTCAAGGAGTTGAGATTTCGTTTGATGCAAAGGAATTGGGGGAAATACTGAATATCCCTCCTGAGGGTTATGATTATTACACAAGGAAAAGGTGGCCTAATCTGGATGATCTTCCCTCAGCTCTTCAAATCACCAGGTCCTTTTGTGAGAATGAGCAAGAACTGGAGCCCAGGGCAATGTTTAAGAGTGAGATGAGGCCTCATCACAAACTGTTCTTTGAGTTTGTGATCAAATTTCTGCTTCCTAGGCAAGAGCGAAGGCACATTGCCAGCTACATGGACCTCACACTTATGGAATGCTTGTACAGGGGTAAACAGATCAATTGGCCGACCTTCATCATCCAGCTCTTGGATTGGGTTGTGAATGGAACCAAGGCACATGCTATACCTTATGGGTTTATCCTGGCTGCTGTGCTTGCTCACTTCAAGGTTCTAGTGAAGAATGCTAAAATGGCTACTGCTAAGGACTACTTTGGGAAGAATACATTGATGTCCTGTGACTACATTGTTAATATTCCTGAGGATGAACCTGGTTCATCCAGGAAAATGCCTGTAAATAGCAAGGCCAGGACTCTTGTGCAGGAGGGTGAGATCAAGGATACAAAGATCCTTCGTTTGAAATCTCGCCTTATTGAGGTTGAAGCTGAGCGAGATGCTCTCAAAGATGAATTAGCCAAATAAAATAAGAAGAATGAGGGTGTTCTTCATAAAATGCTCTCCCTCTTCAAGCCAAGACCACAACCTCTTCTTCCCCTTCCCAGCCTTAGGAGTCCAGTGCCATAAAATACCCCCTCTATGACCCAGTTGGAAATTGTCTTATCCTGTTCTGCTTTTTGTTTTCTGTTTTGCTCATGGTTGCGACCGTTTTTAATTCTTTTTGTGTATGGTGCATGATATACTATCTAATCAATGAATTTTGCTTTTTGGTTATTGATTTTATCTTAGTTTCTTATATAGCTTACATTTATTGGTTTCCTTTGATGATTAATCCATGCTTTGCACCTGCAGTTGCCTAAATGGCCATGAGTAATTGTTAATACTCCTGGTAAGATTATCATTTTCCAAATTTTCGATGATGCCAAAAGGGGGAAGATATATGTGCTTTTATAAATTTCAAAGATTTTGTGATATTTATAACCTAATAAACTTGTTCTCTCTATGATGAATGCTTAAATCTATAAAAAATGTCTATGTTGGATTGAAGTATGTACAGGGTTAAGCACAGAGTTTGTCATCATCAAAAAGGGGAATTTGTTGAATCAAGTCACTGCATGATTTTGAAGATTGACAAATTCCAACCCAGTTGAACCAGGTCCATCAGGGCAAACATAGTCAAACAGACCCATTGGCACAAGAAGCGTCCATGCACATGAGATAAACATTATTTGTGAACTAAGAGGTTATCTCTTAAGCGAAAATGTTGCAAATTGATAAGGAGATGGACTTCGATTTCAAGTAGGACAGAAACAAGATCGAGGAAGTTGAGATAAATACAAACTCTTCCACCAAGGAAGAGTTGCATTAGAACTGAACAACAACATCTCAACAACTGACTCTATAAAGTGTTGAAGCATTCATGCTGAAGATTTGACGCACAAACACAGAAGTGAAACAAGAACTGAAAGAAAAATTACCAAAGCAATTTTGCAAGCAGAACCTTTGTGCGACACAAAATCTACTTGAACCAGCTAGAAGAACCAGTTCCATCTGTTATCTTTTGAGTCTAGTTGGTTGTAGTAGGTGATTAAATATTGTATCTTTCAGCTTTATCTAGAAGCAATTGTAATAGGTACACACTGTTCCAGTTAGAGTTAACTTGAAGTTTGTCGCAATTAGCTAGAGGCTAGCTTGCCACAAAGGGATTAGAGTTAGTCCTTAGGTTTACAAAAGAGTTTATTTTGTAAATGCTGTTTGGCTCAGAGTTGTAGTGAAGAGTTTGGGAAAATCCTACTGGGAAGTAGGTCGTGGTTTTTTCACCTTTTGAGCTAGGTGTTTTCCACGTAAAATTATTGTGTTCTTTAAATTCTGCAATTACTTTTCCGCAAACTATAGAAGTTGGAACACCAAGAAGAACCAGGTTCTTCTATAAAGACTGCACTCGAAAATTGGACACCACACAAATCACCCCCCCTCGTGTGTGGTATTGACGTATAAAACATCACCAACATAATACAAATAAGTATCCAATACAACTTAAGATTATGAACTATAATAAGTTCATAATCTCATTCAACAACGAAATTCTACTTTAATGGCATCACATTTTTTTACCATAAAAGATATTTATTTATTTATTTATAATAACTAGAGTACGGGCGGTAGCGAACTATCGTCATTACAGGTGCCTCGATGAGCTATAGTTATGCCTCTTAAGCATTGTCATTACCTAAGGCAGCCAACTTACATCATAGAATATTCGAAACCTTTCTTACACAAACAAACCTTCCTGATCTTTGTGATAAACATCTATCACTGGTTCAGTAAGTAAAACAAAAGTACACAATTTATTATAACTAGGATGCATAAGATCTTCCTTTACCAAAAGATGTGCCACACTATTTCCTTCACGAAAATTATGCTTCACCACGATCTCCCCCATTTGCATTGCCTTCTCCATTAACCACATGTAGTCATAGATTAAATCATTGTAAGTTGGATAACCATCATGCCGAAATATTATAATCTCCGTGGCGTCTGTCTTCACTTCGATTGGGAATATCTTTTCCTTGACAATGAGTGGAAGTGCCTGCTGTAGTGCTTGTAATTCTACTTGAATTGGCGCTGCTGCATGTGATTTCTTGTGGTATCCCATTTTCCACTGGCCCTTGAACTTTTGGATGGCTCTGCTTATTCATCCCTGTAGGCTATCACTTTTAAAAGCACCATCAATATTGATTTTGTACCAACCCTTTTGGAGGAGTCTGCTAGTTGATGCTAATATTCTTTTTTAAGTTATTAGTAGTAGGACTAGAAGTTAATAGTTTATATTCAATAGCTTGGTCAATAATCCTTTTTATATTAATATGGTTATTGATATTGTTTTAATTACTATGGGTTCTATTGTTCCATATAGTCCACAAGGTGAATGGAAATAGATCTTCCCATGTTACATACTTATTTTTTATGTTGATATTGGCATTTTGATCCTGTCAACCCAGTGTGTTGTAGTTGTTTGAGGATTTATATTCCATCCCATTAAATCCCAATATGATTTTGTAATGTTATATTCCGAGAAGATATGTGCTATTGTCTCATTTGTGTTCTTGTATATAGAGTAATTTGGGTCAATATTAACACCAATTTTACTAAGGTAATGTCACGACCCAAATTCCCAACCCTCGGGATCGTGATGACGCCTAACACTATACTTCCTAGGCAAGCCAATGTTGGAATTTAGCTAACCGTTTTCTTAAAACAATTTAATTGAATATAAGTAAGCAGTGTAAAATAATGCAAAATCTAATACTATCCAATAGATAAATTAAGAATAATGTACGAATTAATGAAATGAAACTCGAAACTAATACTAACATCTAGTTACCCAGGGTCTGGAGTCACAATTCACGAACTACTAAAGAATACTACAAGTATTTGGCGGAAAGAAAATACATATGTCTGTTTTGAACTAAGTAAAACAGTAAACGAATATATGGGAGAAGACTCTAGGAATTTGCGGACGCCAGCGGATCTACCTCGTGTCTCCGTGCAAATGATCAACTACTACTCGAAACTCAACTCTGGCCGGAACCTGGATCTGCACAAGAAGTGCAGTATCAGTACAACCGACCACATGTACTGGTAAGTGCCGAGTCTAACCTCGACGAAGTAGTGACGAGGCTACGGCGGTGCATTTATAATATAACCTGTAAGAATATGTAATAAAGCAAGAAGGAAATACTAAGCTAATTAAACAATAACTTGCAACAATAAATAACATAACTCAGCTAACGTTTCCAGCTCTCAGCTATAACCAATCCTTACGAAAAATTTCAAATTTAATAATGGTAAAAGCAGAGTATGGGAACAATAGAATAAAAGAGTGAGTTTTCCAGTCTATATCATATAATCAGTAAAACATGAATATCCTCCCTTATTGCTCCTTGATGCGGCGCGCAACTCGCTCCCACCTGTCCACCCTTATTGATCCTCCTTATATATATCGCCCTTATTTCTCCTGTTGCGGCGTGCAACCGGATCCCACCTGTCCACCCTTATTACTCCTTGTTGTGGCGTGCAACCCCCTCCCACCATACAATCACATCTCTTTATTTATAAAGAAGATTTCACAATTTAAGTCAAGGCCTTTCACAATTTTTGTGTCTTAACAATTGTAAACAGAAAGCTGTACTATTCATAAACTTCACCAATTATCATTTCACAATGAAACCAACCGGAATGTATCGTAAAACACTGTCAACCAGCTCAATTTTTTATGTACCACAATGAAGCCAAGGGAACAACTAACACTTCCAAATACGTGCAACAATATTTAACAACAAGTTGACAAAAACAAGTAGACATGGAGGCATCAAAATCATGAAAACAATCACGACAGGAAATATAGTGAATTGGAACCGGAGAAAGGATCATGTTAACAGATAATTTGGTGGTGCATAGATACTCGTCACCTCACTTATATACCACACACATGCAATTTCACATAGCAATTAGTTGGGGATTCATATTACCTCAAGTCAAGGTTAAACCAAACACTTACCTCAATCTCACAAGCAATTCACTACTCAAGCACAACTTTTCCTTTAGAATTTGCCTCTAACCCGCTCGAATCTAATCACAATTGGCTCAATATCATTAATTATTTCTAAAGGCATTAACTTTAATGAAAAACTATGGTTTTCCTATGTTTTCCTATCAAAAGACAAAATCGACCCTAGACCCCCTTGGTCTAAACTCGAGGTTCAGACCAAATTCCGTTTACCCATTCTCCCTCGAGCCCGGATATACAATTGGTTTTGGAATCCGACCTCAATTCGAGGTCTAAATTCCCAATTTTTGAAGTTCCTAAGTTCTACCCAAAAATCCCAATTTTACCATGAAAACTCTAGATTCTAGGTTGAAATCTTTGTTAAAAGTTGTTAAGGATTGAAAGGAATTAGTTAGAAATTACTTACCTATGATTTGGAGAAGTTTGAGTCTTTGGAAAATCGCCTATGGAGGCTTAGGGTTTGAGAGAATTGAAAAATGGGTGAAAATCCCGTCTAAAATCCCACTTAACATGCTGCAGTTATCGCAAATGCGATTAGGGGTTCGCAATTGCGACCCCTTTGAAATTACTGCTGCCTTCGCATTTGCGACACATATGTCGCATTTGCGGCACATATGTCGCATTTTCGACTTCTGGGGACTTCGCAAATCCGGCCAAAGCTTCGCATTTGCGAGGATGGCCTTCCTAGGCCTTCTTCGTATTTGCGACAATATTGTCGCATTTCCCAGACCTGCAGCCTTCGCATTTGCGAAGCCTGATCTCACATTAGCGAGATCAGAGGCCTGTGCAAAACACCAGATACACCAGCTATGTTTATTAAGTCTAGATCACTCCGTGGCCTATCCAAAACTCACCCGAGCCCTCGAGGCTCAAAACCAAACATGCGCGTAAGTCTAAAAACATCATACAGAATTTCTTGTGCGATCAAATCACAAAATAACATCTAAAACCACGAATTTAGCCTCAAAACTCATGATTTTCTCAAGAACACTTCAGTTTCACTATTTTCTCAAACGGACGACCGAATCACGTCAAATCAACTCCGATTTTTTTACCAAATTTCACAGATAGAACTTAAATATCATAACACACTTGTAACGGGCTCCGGAACCAAATTACGGGACTGATACCAACGAGTTCAAACATAATTTTATTTCTTTAAAAATCCAGCACAACAATTTTCAACAAAAAAAATGATTTCTAGGGCTAGGGACCTCGGAATAAAATTCTGGGCATACGCCCAAGTCCCATATTTTACTACGGACTTCTCGGGATCAACGAAACACAGATCCAGGTCTGTTTACTCAAAATGTTGACCAAAGTCAACTAAAACTAAATTTTAAATTCCAAAATTATTATTTCTCATATTTTCACATAAAAGCTTTCCGGTTTCACGCCCGTAATGTGAACGCAAATCGAGGTAAATAAAATTTATCTTTTTAAGGCTAATGAGACTGGAATGGAATCTTAATTCATAAGATGACCCTTTCGGTCATCACAATCTCCACCTCTAAAATAAATGTTCATCCTCGAACGGACATAGAAAATTACCTGAACTGGAAAACAAGTGTGAATATCTACTCCGTATGTCCGACTCGAACTCCCAAGTAGCTGCCTCAACAGGATGACCTTTCCACTGTACTCGGACTGAAGGGTAACTCTTTGACCTCAACCGACGAACCTGCCGGTCTAAAATGGCTACCGACTCCTTCTCATAAGTCAAATCTTTGTCCAATTGGAGAGAGATGAAATCTAACACGTGGGACGGGTCACCATGATATTTCCGGAGCATGGATACATGGAATACCAGATGAATTGAGGATAACCCTAGAGGCAACGCAAGTCTATAAGCTACCTCCCCTACTCTATCAAGAATCTCAAATGACCCGATGTACCTAGGGCTCAACTTGGCCTTCTTCCCAAATCTCATACCACCTTTAATGGGCGATACCCGAAGTAATACCCTTTCTCCAACCATGAATGCTACATCACGAACCTTACGGTCGGGATAACTCTTTTTCCTGGACTGAGCTGCACGAAGTCGATCATGTATAACCTTGACCTTATCCAAGGCCTCTTGCTAAGTTTGTACCCAATAATTGAGCCTCTCCCGGCTCAAACCATCCAACTGGTGATCTGCCCCGTCTACCATATAATGCCTCATAGAGAGCCATTTGAATGCTCGACTGATAGCTATTGTAGGCAAACTTCGCTAATGGCAAGAACTGATCCTAAGAACCTCCAAAATCAATAACACAGGCGCAGAGCATATCCTCCAATATCTGAATAGTACGCTCAGACTGCCCGTCTGTCTGCGGATGGAATGCTGTGCTCAACTCAACTCGCATACCCAACTCACGCTGAATGCCCTCCAAAAGTGCGAGGTAAACTACGTACCTCGATCAGAAATGATAGACACGGGCACACCGTGAAGGCGAACAATCTCTTGAATATATATCTCTGCCAACTGCTCCGAAGTATAAGTACTTGCTACCGGAATGAAGTGTACTAATTTAGTCAACCTTTCCACAATAACCCAAACGAAGTCGAACTTCCTTTGAGTCCGTGGGAGTCCAATAACGAAGTTCATAGTGATACACTCCCACTTCCACTCAGGAATCTCTATCTGCTGAAGCAAACCACCGGGTCTCTGATGTTCATACTTCACTTGTTGACAATTCAAACAATGAGCCACATAAGCGACAATGTCCTTTTTCATCCTTCGCCACCAGTAATGCTGCCGCAGGTCCTGGTACATTTTGGCAGCACCCGTGTGAATATAATACTTAGAGTTGTGAGCCTCCTCAAGGATCAACTCACGAAGCCCATCAATATTAGGCACACAAATACGACCCTGCATCCTCAAAACACTATCATCTTCAACTGTAACCTTCTTGGCACCACCGTGCCGAACTGTGTCCCTAAGGACCATCAAATACATGTCATCATCTTGCCGATCTCTGATACGCTTAAATAAAGAAGACCGAGCGACTATGCAAGCTAAAATACGGCTGGGCGAAATATCCGACCTCACGAACTGATTAGCCAAAGTCTGAATGTTTGAAGCTAACGGTCTCTCACCGACTGGAATAAATGCAAGGCTGCTCATACTCACTTCCTTTCTACTCAATGCATCGGCCACCACGTTGGACTTCCCCGGATGATACAATATAGAGACGTCATAATCCTCAATAACTCTAACCATCTCCTCTGTCTCAAATTAAGATCCTTTTGCTTGAATAAGTACTGAAGGCTGCGATGATCCGTGAACACCTCACACAGCACACCATAGAGGTAGTGCCTCCAAATCTTCAATGCGTGAACAATGGATGCCAACTCTAAGTCATGGATAGGATAATTCTTCTCATGGACTTTCAACTTCTGAGATGCATATGCAATCACCCTGCCCTCCCGCATCAATACCTCTCCAAGCCCAATACGGGAAGCATCACAATGTACCGTGAAAGATTCTGAACCTGAGGGTAACACCAACATCGGTGCTGAAGTCAAGGCTGCCATGAGCTTCTGAAAGCTCGCCTCGCACTCGTCTGACCATTTGAATGGGTCACCTTTCTGAGTCAATTTAGTCACTGGGGCTGCTATAGATGAAAACCCCTCCACAAACCGACGGTAGTAACCTGCCAAACCCAAGAAGCTCATGATTTCCGTGGCTGAAGTGGGTTCTTGAATGCCTCAATCTTTTTAGGATCTACTTGAATACCCTCTGCTGATATGATGTGACCCAAGAAAGCTACTGAATCCAACCAGAACTCACACTTTGAAAATTTTGCATACAACTGATTATCCCTCAAAGTCTGGAGCGCTATTCGGAGGTGCTTCCCATGCTCCTCCCGGATGCAGGAGTATATTAGAATATCATCAATGAAAACTATTATGAAGGAATCTAGATGAGGCTTGAAAACCTGATTCATCAAGTCCATAAAGGCTGCTAGGGCATTAGTTAAGCCAAAAGACATCACAAGAAATTCGTAGTGTCCATACCTCGTCCGAAAGGCTATCTTAGGAACATCAGACGCCCTAATCTTCAACTGATGGTAGCCTGATCTCAGATCAATTTTCGAAAACACCCTGGCACCTTGAAACCGATCAAATAAATCATCAATTCTCGGCAATGGATATTTATTCTTGACGGTGACTTTATTCAATTACCAGTAATCTATACACATCCTCATAGATCCATCCTTCTTCTTAACGAACAAAACCGGTGCATCCAAGGGCGAGACGCTAGGTCTAATGAAGCCCTTATCAAGCAAGTCTTGCAAATGCTCTTTCAATTCTTTCAATTCTGGTGGGGTCATTCGGTATGGAGGAATAAAAAATGGGTTGAGTGCCCGGAGCCACATCAATGCAAAAATCAATATCCCTGTCGGGTGGAATCCCCGACAGGCCTGCAGGAAATACCTCGGGAAACTCACAAACAATAGGCACTTAATCTATTGAAGAGAATTGAACATCAGAATTACGAATATGAGCCAAATAATCCAAACACCCCTTCTCAACCATGCGACGAGCCTTCGCATAAGAAATCACTCTGCTGGGAGAATGACCAGGAGTCCCTTTCCATTCTAATAGAGGCAACCCCGGCAAAGCTAAAGTAACTGTCTTGGCGTGACAGTCCAAGATGGTATCATGCGGCGACAACCTATCCATGACCAATATGACATCAAAATCGACCATGTCAAGAAGCAAAAGGCCTACACTAGTTTCAAGACCCTCAATAATGACCACACACAAATGATACACACGATCTACCACAATAGCATCCCCCACCGGCGTAGGCACATAAACAAGGACACTCAAGGAATCACGGGGCACAACCAAATACGAGGCAAAATATGATGACACATAAGAATAAGTTGACCCCGAATCAAAGAAAATGAAGCATCTCTATTGCAAACTGAAATGTTACCTGCAATAACAACATCAGATGATTCCGCCTCATGTCTTGCTGGAAGTGCATATAATCGGGGCTGGACCTCGCCACCCTGAACCACATCTCTGGTAGGACCTCTGATGGGCGTACCTCCACCTATAGTGGGCTGGCCTCCACCCCTAACGACCTGACCTCCACCTCTAACAATCGTGCCCCTACCTCTGGCTACTTGACCCCTACCTCTGGCTGGCTGGGCATGTGGTGCTGTAGTTGGTGCCAGAACTATGGCACGAGAACCCTGGTACTGATGCTAATTACTCGAAAATCTCGGACAAGCTCTACGAACATGCCCATATTCACCACACTCAAAGCATACCTCCTGATATATAGGCTGACCCTGACAAGCTGGCTGACCACGATAATAACTCTACAGAGGAGGTGCTCTAATAGGAGCTAATGGTGCGCTGTAGACTGGCTGAGTAGAAGGAGGCAAATAAGAACAACTACCACCTAAAGTACTATGTGACGCCTGAAGTGCTGAATGAAATGGCTTGGAAGAATGGCCTCTGCTGAAATTAACCCCGCCTCCAGATGAGGCACCGCTAAATCCACCGGAATGGCAAGGTCTCTTGTCTGACCCCTGACCTCCCATCCCGAGAACCATCTCGAATCTCCTGGCCACATTGGCCGTATCCTGAAAGGAAATCTCATTCCCTGTCTCCTTGGCCATCTTCAACCTGATGGGCTGGGCAAGGCCCTCAATAAATCTCCTGACCCTCTCCCTCTATGTGGGTAACAAAAGAATAACATGTCTAGCCAAATCCACAAAGAGATTCTCATACTAGGTAACCGTCATGTTGCTCTGCTGAGAAGTCGCTCAAACTGAAGACGATTCTCCTCTATAGTAGTGATAGGTAGAAACTTCTCCAAAAAAGGTGTGAAAACTAATCCCAAGTCAAAGCAGGTGACCCAGCTGGTCTAGTCAACAAATAATCCTTCCACCATTTCTTGGCGGAACCAGTCATCTGAAAAGCGGCAAAGTCGACCCCATTGGTCTCCAAAATACCCATGTTCCGAAGAACCTCATGACAACTATTAAGATATTCTTGAGGATCCTCTGAAGTAGAACCACTTAAATGAACAAGTAAAAGCTTGATGAACCTGTACAATCTCCACGACATAGCTGCCCCATCAACAAGCGGTGCTGCAGCAACTGGCTGAACTACCCCAACAGGATTGGCTGCTGGGGTATGAATCTGGGGAGTAGTCTGATCAGGAGTGTGGGTAGTAGGATTCTGGACCTCTCCTCCAGCCTAAGATACGGCTGCTGCCATGTGGAGTGTGTTTGTCTGGGATACACTCTCCATAAGGCCCACTAATCGGACCAAAGCATCCTGAAGCACCGAGGTAGCAATAAACCCCTCTGGGACCTGAGATGGTCCCGCTGGAACAGTCTGAGTTGGAACCCCCTCATTAATCTCTATCTGGGGCTCTGCAGCTGGGGCTGCTGTCTGAGCAATGGGCTGAGTCTTACCCCTACCTCGGCCTCTGGCGTGGCCTCGACATCTTCCCCTAGTAGGAGATGCTTCTGCTGGAGGACCATATTGTTGGTCAGCGAAAGAAGAAGCACGTGTTCTCGCCATCTGCAAGAGAATAAAAGAGTTCAATCAGTATTAGAGATAACGAGAATCGCACGATAGAGTAGAAACAAAAATTGAGTTTGTTCCTAACTTCATAGCCTCTGAGAGATAAGTACATACGTCTCCATACTGATCCTTCAGACCCTAATAAACATGTTCGTGAATTGTGAGACCTAGACAACCTAGTGCTCTGATACCAACTTGTCACGACCAAAATTCCCACCCTTGGGATCGTGATAGCGCCTAACACCATACTTTGTAGGAAAGCTAATGTTAGAATTTAGCTAACCGTTTTCTTAAAACAATTTAATTGAATATAAGTAAGCAGTTTAAAATAATGCAAAATCTAATACTATCTAATAGATGAATCAAGAATAATGTACGAATTAATGAAATGAAACTCGAAACTAATACTAACATCTAGCTACCCAGGGTCTGGAGTCACAATTCACGAACTACTAAAGAATACTACAAGTATTTGGCGGAAAGAAAAAACATATGTTTGTTTTGAACTAAGTAAAACAGTAAATGAATAAATGGGAGAAGACTCCAGGAATCTGCGGACACCAGCAGATCTACCTCGTGTCTCCGTGCAAATGATCAACTACTACTCGAAACTCAACTCTGGCCGGAACCTGGATCTGCACAAGGAGTGCAGAGTGCAGTATCAGTACAACCGACCCCATGTATTGGTAAGTACCGAGCCTAACCTTAACGAAATAGTGACGAGGCTACGACAGGGCATTTATAATATAACCTGTAAACAGTGTATAATAAAGCAAGAAGGGAATACTAAGCTAATTAAACAATAACTTTCAACAATAAATAACATAACTCAGCTAACGTTTCCAGCTCTCAGCTATAACCAATCCTTACGAAAATTTTCAATTTTTTTTCAAATTTAATGACGGTAAAAGCAGTGTATGGGAACAATAGAATAAAACAGTGAGTTTTCCAGTCTTTATCATATAATCAGTAAAACATGAATATCCTCCCTTATTGCTCCTTGATGCGGCACGCAACCCGCTCCCACATGTCCACCCTTATTACTCCTCCATATATATATCACCTTTATTTCTCCGATTGCGGCGTGCAACCCGATCTCACCTGCCAACCTTATTACTCCTTGTTGCATCGTGCAAACCCACTCCCACCATACTATCACATCTCTTTATTTATAAAGAAGATTCACAATTGGTTCAATATCATTAATTATTTCTAAAAGGCATTAACTTTAATGAAAAACTATGGTTTTCCTATGTTTTCCTATCAAAAGACAAAAATTGACCCCCGAGCCCGCTTGGTCTAAACTCGAGATTCGGACCAAATCCCGTTTACCCATTCTCCCCCGAGCCCGAATATACAATTGGTTTTGGAATCCGACCTCAATTCGAGGTCTAAATTCCCAAATTTCAAAGTTTCTAAGCTCTACCCAAAAATCCCAATTTTACCATGAAAACTCTAGATTCTAGGTTGAAATCTTTGTTAAAAGTTGTTAAGGATTGAAAAGAATTAGTTATAAATCACTTACCTATGTTTTGGAGAAGTTTGAGTCTTTGAAAAATCTCCTATGGAGGCTTAGGATTTGAGAGAATTGAAAAATGGGTGAAAATCCCGTCTAAAATCCCACTTAACAGGCTGCAGTTATCGCAAATGCGATTAGGGGTTCGCAATTGCAACCCTTTTTAAATTACTGTTGCCTTCGCATTTGCGACACAGATGTCGCATTTGCGACTTCTGGGGCCTTCGCAAATCCGGCCAAAGCTTCACATTTGCGAGGATGGCCTTCCCAGGCCTTCTTCGTATTTGCGACAATATTTTCGCATTTCCCAGACCTGCAGCCTTCGCATTTGCGAAGCCTGATCTCGCCTTTGCGAGATCAGAGGCCTGTGCAAAGCACCAGATACACCAACTATGTTTATTAAGTCTAGATCACTCCGTGGCCTATCCAAAACTCACCCGAGCGCTTGGGGCTCCAAACCAAATATGCACGCAAGTCTAAAAATATCATACGGACTTGCTCGTGCGATCAAATCACAAAATAACATCTAAAACCACGAATTTAGCCTCAAAATTCATGATTTTCTAAAGAACACTTCCAATTTCACTATTTTCTCAAATGGACGACCGAATCATGTTATATCAACTCCGATTCTTACCAAATTTCACAGACAGAACTTAAATATCATAACACACTTGTACCGGGCTCCGGAACCAAAATACGGGCACGATACTAACGAGTTCAAACATAATTTCATTTCTTTATTTCATTAAAAATCCAGCACAACAATTTTCTTCAAACAATTGATTTCTAGGGCTAGGGACCTCCAATTAAAATTTCGGGCATACGCCCAAGTCCCATATTTTACTGCGGACCTCCCGGGATCATCGGAATACAGACCCGGGTCCGTTTACTAGAAATGTTGACCAAAGTCAATTAAAACCAAATTTTAAATTTCAAAATTATTATTTCTCATATTTTCACATAAAATCTTTCCGGTTTCACGCCCGGATTGCGCACGCAAATCGAGATAAATAAAATTTATCTTTTTAAGGATAATGAGCCTGGAATAAAGTCTTAATTCATAAGATGACCCTTTGGGTCATCACATGTAAGCCTAGAAGTCTGCTATGGTAGCATTTCCATATAAAGAACTTTGTTTTGTTGGGGCATTTTAAGTCACATATCCAATTGAGGTTGTTGTTTGGGGAAACTTGATCGTCAATTAACTTATAGCAAGAACTTGTAGAAAACACGCCACTAGGATTTGTACTCCATAGGAGATTATTGGGAGATCTAACATGCTTTTTAGGAGTTAGGGCATTAATGTTAGTGATAATGTTTTGAGGGAGCTCAAAGGAGATTTTCCCCAGGTCCCAAGATTCTTTATCACAGATGTCTTTAATTCTCAAACTACTCTCGTTCATTGTTAATGGGCATGTAATATTTCTCCTAAGGTTGGTAATGTTTGAAATCCAATTTGTGTCCCAAATGTTTGAATTAGAGTATTGGTTTACTGTCCACCTAATGCCCTTGTTGCAAACGGACCATCCTTTTAGGAGACTATTCCAAGTATGTGAACCACTCTAAGTGTTTTTAGTCTTCCCATATTTACTAATTAGGACTTTTTCCCAAAGAGATGATGGGTTGTTAAGGATTATCCAAGCCAGGCAGGTTAATAGAGCTAAGATTTTTAACTTTGCTTTTGTGTCCCACCTAATTAAGTGAAGTTTTTTCTTTTCCGCAGTAGTACCATATAAGAAGTCCCTTTGTATTTTGTCTATTTTTTTCAGTGTTGTTAGGTCGAAAGGATATTTGCACGAGGTGATTTGGAATGGTGTTGAGGTTAGATGATACACAGGTGCTTCCATCGGCCATGCTTAACCACCTAGAATTCCAATTGTTTAGCCTCACTCTCATTATATCAATCAATAATTGATAATCCTTGTGCTTAGGACTATTATTTAGTATTGGGAACCCCGCGCATAGCGGGAGCTTAGTGCACCAGGCTGCCTTTTTAAAAAAAAAATTATATCAAAGATACTTGTAACGACCCGGTCCATCGTTACGCAATATACGCATATATTCCTTTATTTTTGTCTTGTAGTAGCTCGGTTAGACTGTTCATGAAGTGTTGGGGTTGGTTGGTTTGGGTTCGGAGTGAAAATAGAGTGGATTGAGACACTTAGGCCTCATTTGTTTTTTTTAAGATTAAGACGTCTGAATCTGAATACACATCTGAACATCAAGATGTGTATTAAGACTAAGACGTCTAAATCTGAATACACATCTGAATATATTAAGATGTGTATTAAGATCTGAATAGAAATAATTAAGATTGTTTGATTTTTAACATCTGAATGTATAAAATTTATCTTTATTTGAAAATTAATAAACATAAAATTCAAATGAAATACTAGCTAATCTAATATTCTATCAATAAAATATATA
>MDKH01071570.1:0-18886 GCA_005239495.1 Nicotiana undulata
GTTATCTTTAAATGTTGTGATACTTGGCTTGATTTAAGTGTGATAAGAGAATCGCGGGATG
Organism: Nicotiana undulata; assembly: GCA_005239495.1. Classification (NCBI taxonomy): domain Eukaryota; kingdom Viridiplantae; phylum Streptophyta; class Magnoliopsida; order Solanales; family Solanaceae; genus Nicotiana; species Nicotiana undulata. Next base: position 62 of record MDKH01071570.1, read on the forward strand.
GGATCGGACCGTACGCCACGATAGAGTGATGATTGATTATATTATGGGATCGGGCCGCACGCCACGGCAGAGTGATGATTGATTATATTATGGATCGGGCCGTACGCCACGACATAGTGATGATAGATTATATTATGGGATCAGGCCGTATGCCACGACAAAGTGATGATTGATTATATTATGGGATCGAGCCGTACGCCACGACAGAGTGATGATTGATTATATTATGGGATCGAGTCGTACGCCACGACAGAGTGATGATTGATTTTATTATGGGATCGGGACGTACGCCATGGCAGAGTGATGAGAGAGTATATTATGGGATCGGGCCGTACGCCACGGCGAAGACTATAGGGTGGGATCAGGCTGTACGCCACGGCGGAGATTGAGACTACAGGGTGGGATCAGGCCGTACTCCACGACGGAGATTGAGACTACAGGGTGGGATCGGGTTGTACGCCACGGCGAAGATTGAGACTACAGGCTGGGATTGGGCCGTACGCCACGACGAAGCTTTACAGGATGGGATCGGGTTGTACGCCACGGCGGAGCGATGTGAGTGAGTACCATTTGGGAGCGGGTCGTACGCCATGGCGGATACCAAACTTGTTTGATTTGAGATTGTTATTTGTTGCCGGATATTGATGTACTTGATTATTTGTTGTACTTGCCTACAGTTTTCCTTACATCCTGCTTACTTTATTACTATTGGACCTTAGTGAGTATCGAGTCGACCTCTCGTCACTACTTCTTCGAGATTAGACGGGATACTCACTGGGTACATATATGTATATGTACTCATACTTCACTTTCTGTGCATTTTGTTGCACATGTGCCTTTATAGTACAATGATCGATTTGGGGACTTATACGGGCTGCATTCATCCAGAGGCGTTTCACAGCTGCCGGAGTTTCCCTTCTGTGTACTAACATGTTATATCTATTGCCTTTGTCCCATTTATTTCTCGGACAAGAGTTGTATAATTGTATAACTTCTTAGAATCTGCTCATGTACTTGTGTCACCGGGTTCTGGGGATGTGTTGAGTCTTGTTTTATTGAATTAAATAGATTTCTAGTCGTGTTTAATTTACAAAAAATTATTTATTTGATTATGAAATGCAATAAAGGCAGCGATTTTGAAATTGTTAAACAGGAAGGTATTTCAACTGATTAAGGGGTTGGCTTGCTTGACAGTGGTGTCCGGCGCCATCACAACCCATAGGTTTTGGGTCGTGACAATGCTGAAGTTTTTATAAAGCTCTTGGGGACTAAACTATCCAATTAAAAACTTTCAGCACATAGGGGAGCCTAAGTGCTTGCAAATGAACTAATTTACTTTAGCCTAATATGCTGAATTTTTTTTAAATTGATACTTATCTTAATTTAAAACTTCAACACCCAGGGAGCCTAAGTTTTTGGAATTGAACTAATTTACTTCGGCCTAATATGCTGAAGTTTTTATAAAGCTCTTGGCGACTAAACTATCCAATTAAAAAAATTCAGCACATAGGGGATCCTAAGTTCTTGCAAATGAACTAATTTACTTTAGCCTAATATGCTGAAGTTTTTTTTAAATTGATACTTATCTTAATTTAAAACTTCAGCACCCAGGGAGCCTAAGTTTTTGGAAATGAACTAATTTACTTCGGTCTAATATGCTGAAGTTTTTTTTAAATTGATACTTATCTTAATTTAAAACTTCAGCACCCAGGGAGCCTAAGTTTTTGGAAATGAACTAATTTACTTCGGTCTAATATGCTGAAGTTTTTATAAAGCTCTTGGCGACTAACCCATCCAATTAAAAAATTTCAGCACATAGGGGAGCCTAAGTGCTTGCAAATGAACTTATTTACTTTAGCCTAATATGCTGATGTTTTTTTAAATTGATACTTATCTTAATTTAAAACTTCAGCACATAGGGAGCCTAAGTGTTTGCAAATGAACTAATTTAATTCAGCCTAATATGCTAAAGTTTTTTAAATTGATACTTATCTTTTTCGCATTTACTTTTTGTCTTTTATCACCTACTATTTTACATTTATATTTATTACTTGAAAATTAATGAGGCTGAAGCAACATTGATCGTCTACTTGTTTTACCACCTACTTAATTTTCACATTAAATTTCTCTGAACGTAAAACAGTAAAACAGAACTGAAAAGTTACTTTTACATTTTTAGATAATTAATTGATTAGGTGATCTCTTTGGCTATATTAATAATTTTTTCACTTGAAAATTTCATAGTTATCCTTCTACTTCTATCAAACTTCTTTAAATTTATATTCATCCTTAGTCTTTTATTTTTTTTTGAAGAAAATAATGTCTGGTGCAAGCGGAAGTAAGAAGGTTTCAATGGAACAAATTATGCAGAAGTGGGAAAGTTTGAAGTCTGATTGGAACAATAACGTTCCAATGTGTAACCTTATTCAAAAGTGGGATCAAATAAAGGCTGATTGGGAAAGAATCAGACCAAATTTTATTGCCGATGAATCATTCCAGCACAGGATTAACCTTGAACGTAGTTTTCAAGGTTATCCAAGCTCATTTGACAAGGTTGTCAACCAGTTTGAATGTTTTATGTTTCCCACCTGGGACGACTATTCCATGCTGCAAAATGACCTGAAGAGTCTTACTTCTCTTATGGACAGAGTAGTAGTTGAACAAAGTGAGTTGCGTCGTGAGTTCAACAAGTTGAAGACGGATCTTATTGGATTTTGTGGTCTTTTGCCCGAGTATTCTATAATTATCTCCGATTCTGATGATGACGAGATATTTCGAGAAATTGATGAGTACTGTTCTGATAGTGGGGATGATGCTTAGTTTTTGTAATCCTTTTTTTATGTTTTTTATATTGTCCTTTGTTGTTAATGTTTTTTATGATTCTCCTTTTTGTTTTTGTCAATGTATATGATGGATGTTTTGTGTTGTTTTTATAAATGAAACTGGAACATTTTTGTCACGACCCGAAATCCCACCCTTCAGGTCGTGATTGCGTCTAATGTTGAACCCGCTAGACAAGCCAACGTGCACAAATAATCTAACTTTTGCAACCCATTTCGATAGTAGTAAAGAAAATACCTTTAAAAATCTTAACAGAAATAACGAAATACTTATGAATTTTAACAGCGAAAATGTAATAGAAATTCGAAAATGCAAAGTGAAATAGCAAAATACATAGCGTCGCATAAGCCCAAAACCGGGGTGTCACAACTCACGAACTGTCTAAACAGAGTGCTAAATACAGAGTCTGAAAAGAAATACATCATTGTCTTGAAACTATGGGAAAAGATAAGACAATAAGGAATCCAAAGGTAGGAGAGACACCAAGGCCCACGAACGTCAGCGGGTATACCTTGAAGCTCTGGGTGGACTGAAGGTGACTCCCTCAATGCGGTCCACTAGGTCCGGGTGCGGGGTCTGCACAACATTAAGAAGTGCAGTGTAGCATCAGTACAACCGACCCCATGTATTGAGTAAGTGGCGAGCCTAACCTCGGCCGAAGTAGTGACGAGGCTAGACTTGACAATAACGATAACCTGTCCTATTCTACAGCAGGTAACAGGGACAAGACAAGGCAAGAAATAAGCAGACAAGTAAGGGATACAGGAGCAGTAAAAGGGGAACAAGTTAGATGAAGCAGTTAAATTGACATATAGGAGTAAACATGTGATGACCCGAAAGGTCATCTTATGTAAAGTTAATTATGACTGTGTTCCGAGGCCCTGAAAGCCTCCGTTAATATTACCTCGATGTGCGTGCACAGCCCGGGCGCGTAACCGGGAAGCCTTTATGTGGAAAAATTGATAAAGAGTTGAATTTATGATAATTAATTAAATAAAGTTGACTTTGGTCAACATTTTTGGTAAACGGACCCGGACTCGTGAATTGGCAGTCCCGGGAGGTTCGTAGGAAAATATGGGACTTGGGCGTATGCCCGGAATCGAATTTCGAGGACCCAAGTCTGAGAAACAAATTTTTAAAGAAAATTGTTTTCTGAAAATAATAAAGGCTTATGAAAATGAACCTTGATGTGAAACCTGTGCTGCCGGGCCCGTATTATGGTTTCGGAGCCTGGAACAGGTTCAATATGTGTTATTTAAGTTATCTGTGAAATTTGGTAAGAAACGAACTTGATTTGACGGGGTTCGGATCAAAATGGGAAATTTAGAGTTAATGAAGTTTTGAGAAATCTCATAGAATTTGAAATTTGGTTTGGAATGTTATTTTATGTTCCTGAGGTCCGAATGAAATTCCGAGACCAGGGATAGTTCCGTTATGTCATCATGACGTGTCTGCAAAATTTGGGGTCGTTCCAGCCAGTATAGGTCGGTCCGGCGCGTTGTTATAGAAACCAAGAACTTAGAAATCCTTAAGTTTGATCCTAGGGGTTTTGAAGGGTGATTATTAGATTTAGCACTGTTTTGGTTGTTCCGAAGGCTCGAGCGAGTCCGTATTATTAGTTAGGAATTGTTGGTATAGTTGGACGGGGGCTCAGATGGGCCCAGGTGCTTCCCAGACACCACATGAGGCCAAAAACCAGCTGAAGATGCAGCTGGTGCACCTGATCTGGTGTGACCGCAGGTGCGGTTGCCTAGCCGCAAGTGCAGGACCGCTCCTGCGGTCCCAGCCTCGCAGGTGCGAAGGTTTCGCAGGTGCGGTTCCTCTTCCGCAGGAGCGGAACCCCTGTAGGCCAGGCAGTGAAATTTAATTTAAAACACGGGATTGAGTCATTTCTTCCATTTTTCCATCTTCTTCCTTGTGTTATTTGAGAGCTTCCAAGAGGGCCTTCAACCTAGTACTTGAGGTAAGTAAATTCCCTATCTAGCATTAGTTTCAAACATTAATTCCTAGTTAAATTCCCTACTAAATTATCTAAAATCATAGAATTAGGTAGTAATTTTAGGGTTCTCGAGGATTTAGTGAATTTTCCATTTTAGGCCATGAATTCAAGTAGAAATCACACCCTAATAATCCTTAGGCTATGGGTGAGTGATCCGTTCAAGAATTTTGGAATTTGAACATGCGGGACCGGGGTTGGAATTTGGGAATTCGTCAAGAATAGCAATTTTATTGAATAGCTAAGATAACTTCCGCATTGTGCATGCATTGATATTATTGTATACCTTTTGGCTAGTTGCGAGTCCTCGGGTGTAGAGTTAGGAGTTTCGGGCGCAATTGTGGTCCGAGGGGTAGATTCGACACGAGGTGAGTCTCCTTTCTAACCTTGTAAGAGGGAGTTGTCCCCCTAGGTGATGTATATGCTATGTGTAAAATTGTTTGGGGGCTACGTACGCGCCAAGTAACGAGAGTCCGTACGTAGCGGCTATTATTGTTTTGTCCGGGTAGTTAGGCCCACATCCTGCCTTGTATGCTTCCTCGTAATGCCTTATATGCCTTATATGTTTTTTTCTCGTAATGCCTTATATGCTTCCTTGCAATGCTTTATATGATTCATTGTGACGCCGTATGTACTATGAGATTATGTTTTGTATAGTATTGTTCCTCTGAGGCTTTATGGAAATTGTTGAATGGAAAGGAAGTTGTTATGAAGAAGTATTTGTGATATATATGGGATCAGGCCGTACGCCCCGTCAGTGTTGAGAAGTATTTGTGATATATATGGGATCGGGCCGTATGCCACGGCAGTGTTGAGAAGTATTTGTGATATATATGGGATCGGGCCGTACGCCACGGCACTGTTGAGAAGTATTCGTGATATATATGGGATCGGGCCGTACGCCACGGCAGTGTTGAGAAGTATTTGTGATATATATATGGGATCAAGCCGTACGCCACGGCGAGTTTAGAAGGTACCTTATGGGAGCGGGCCGTACACCACGGCGGATCTAAGAATTTGTGATTATTGTTTCGTTCGGTGGTCTTACCCTTGAAAGTGCTTTATTGTTTAGTTCAGTAGTTGTTTGGATTTCTGCTCTTGATATGTACTTGTTGCTTATTTCCTGACATGCCTACTGTATTTCATTATATTCTATCATATGTTATTACTGTTGGACCTTAGTGAGTATCGAGTCGACCTCTCGTCACTACTTCTTCGAGTTTAGGAGGGATACTCACTGGGTACATATTTATTTAATATGTACTCTTGCTGCACTTCTGTACTTAACTGTATAGGTCCTGAGGCCGGCGCTTCTGGTTATTGTACCGGAGATAGACCCTGAGTTTGTGGACTTGACTTCACCGTGAGCTGCTTCCTCTGGCGATTTCCAGCAGCACCCTGGAGTTTTCACTTGCTTTTGTTATTTTCCCCGTCTATTTCATCCAGACTGAGGATTTGTATATATATATATTACTTTCCTTTGTATATTCCGTTAGTATGCCCATGACACTCGTGACAATAGTTCCTGGCACACGCGTAGTGTATATATATATTTTGGGTTTTGGGTTGTACAGGCATGCATATGCTTTATTTTGGCCATGTAGTGTTATGCTTTGTTTCCATGTCAAGCTATCATCTTGTTTAATTGTTTAAAATTTGTAAATGTTGACTTGTTTAATTAAATGGGAAGGGTAACACTTAGTGTAATTTATGTTGGCTTGCCTAACCCCGTCGTTGGGCGCCATCACGACCTGGATTAGGATTCTGGGTCGTGACAAAACAAGAAAGGCTTAAACACAATTGCAAATGAAATAACTGTAAATGCCAGAAATGATATAATGGCACGGCATCACCCTTCGTGCTTTTACTCTCGTCCTTACTATGCAAAACGTGATGTAATCAATGTGAAGCATGGCACGACATTAACCTTCGTGCTTTTAATCAATATAAATCATGGCACGACATTAACCTTCGTGCTTTTAATCAATGTAAATCATGGCACAACATTAACCTTCGTTCTTTTAATAAATGTAAATCATGGCACGACATCACCCTTCGTGCTTTACTTTCTCAATCTCACTATGCAATGTAATCAAATATCATGGCACGACATCACCCTTCGTGTTTTACTTTCTCTCTCTCACTATGCAATGTAATCATATATCATGGCACGACATCACCCTTCGTGCTTTACACTCTTCCTCACCAAACAATGACAGATATAATGGCAAGGAATACAGCATAGTGGAAATTCAGTTCAATATCACCCGGCAATGGGAAAACATCAATCAATTTCACAACAAGTGCCCGACAAGGGTCTCACCTATAACCAATCATTTCAAATATATCCTTAACAGTTGGGTTTTCAATCAAACCAATATATCATAAGTTCATCAACCAATATTTCCAACAACAACGACTTCCAAGTAGAGACAAGTTCATAATATAACGAACATGGAAGTAATAACAAGCGTTTTATCAAAAATAGGCTCACGGGCATGCGTGACATACAAAGCATATGTAATCGTCACCTTACCTATGCGTTGAACATGATAAACACTTAGCACATAGCATACAATACCTATTCCCTCACCAAAGTTAGGCAAGACACTTACCTCGGGTTCAAAATATAGCAATCAACCCTCTAACACCGCCTTTCCTTTGGAATACAACTCTGGAATGATATTATCTAGACATAATTAACTCAAGTATATCAATAAAGACTCAATAAATCCAACTCATAGTCTAGTTACCCATTTCCAAGCATTCTTCCAAAAATACCAAAATTCGACCCCGGGCCCACTTGGTCCAAACACGAGGCTCGGACCAAAACCCGATCACCCATACCCTCACGAGTTAGAATATATAATTTGTTTTGAAATCCGACCCCAAATTGGGGTTGAATTACCTAAAATTCCCAAAAACCTAACTCTACCCAAAACCCCTATTTTTTACTTTGATTTTAGGATTTTAGGCCTAGATTCTAGTGATTATGGAAGAAACGTTGAAGAAATAGGAGTTAAAATCACTTACCCAAGTGGTTATGGAGGGATTCTAGCTTGGGGGTCGTCAATGGAGGTTCGAGAAGAAGGAGAATGCTGAAAATATCAAAGCCCCGTAATGCATATTCTGTTTTTGGACTTAATTATAACTGGACGTTTTTGTTCTCTGCGATCGCGGAAGAGGGGCTGCAATCACAAAGCTTGAGGTTCTTACTACTATGCAATCGCGGAAGGAAACTGACCATACGTCTGCGATCGCGGACAACACTATGCGATCGCAGAGTTATACTACCCTGCCCCACCTGACTCCACTGACCTACAATGCGATCGCGAAGGTTGAGCTACGATCGCATAGTGCAACCCAGTCACCCCTTCACCTAAGCCTATGCGATCGCGGATCAAAGGCTGCGATCACAGAGAAGAAAACACCAGACACCAGAAAATGAGACAAAGCACCAGATTTTTGACACTTTAACACCCCGGTAGCTACCCGAAACTCACCCGAGCCCTCGGGGCTCAAAACCAAAAACACACACGATTCCCAAAACATCCTACGGACTTCTTCAAGCTTTTAAATCCCCAAAATATCATCAAAACAAGGAATTAAACCTCAAAACTCACAAAATTTTCTTAAAACTTCACAAGGCTTAATTATTCCGATTTTAATCCGAAACCCGCCATTTCAAGTCCGTTTTACACCAAGTTTCACAGATAAGTTATAAAACATATATTAAACCTGTTCCGGGCTCCGGAACCATAATACGGGCCCGGTAACACGGTTTTCACATCAAAGTTCATTTTCAAAAACCTTTATTATTTTCAGAAAACAATTTTCTTTAAAAATTCATTTCTCGGGCTTGGGACCTCGGAATTCGATTCCGGGCATACGCCTAAGTCCCATATTTTCCTACAGACTCTCAGGGACCGTCAAATCACGGGTCCGGGTATGTTTATTAAAAATGTTGATCAAAGTCAACTTTATTCATTTAATTATTACAAAAATTCCATTTTCATCAAATATTCACATAGAAGCTTCCCGGCTACACGCCCGGGCTGTGCACGCATATTGAGGTGAGATTAACGGAGGCTTTCAGGGCCTCGAAACACAGATTTTACTAAATTTACTTAGGATGACCTTTTGGGTCATCATAATTTTATGCTTAAATTTTCTGTGTGTGTGTGTGTTTAAGGATATGTATTTCACATACAGTTTTAAAATGCAACAAAAAATTGAACCAAAAAATGAGTGGTTTGTACTTCAGCAGTATATAAAAGAGGGCAAGAGTATTTTTTATTTGTACGAAAACAATTACATTTGAAATATATCATACAAAAATGAAAGTGTAAATTCAGACAAAGAAATATTTAACGTTGGAGTATTTCTCAGTGTGTTTCTTGGAATATGGATGAGGTGCTGGAGAGGATAAACAAGTTGTTCTATTATGCCCAATTTGTTTACATCGACTGCATTTGGTAGACTTCCATGGAACTGATTCAGTCGCTTGCATATGCCTCTTCTTTTGTCTTCTTCCTTGTAAAATCTCCACATCGGGAGGTTTTGTGACCTCAGATTCTAAATTTGGTGGAATATCCCATGATTTTTGATCTCGCACATTATTCACATGTCCTTCATATGTTTTCAACGATATTTTCTTTGAATACCATTTTGAGCAGTAATCAGATTTTTGCAAATATCTCTTATTAATAGAAGCAATTGCATGTGGACAGGGCAATTCATCAAGATGGAATTCCAAACAGTCACAAGTTTTCTTTTTTAAGTCCACAATGAATTCGATTTCTTTGCTATTTATTCTAAACATCATTGAATCAAGGTTGAACACCTAAGAAGGAATAGAAAATTAAGATAAACTATAGTAGTGTATTATTGATTCAAAAAGAAAAAGTAAAACAGAACAAAACTTCAGCTACAAAAGAATGTTGAAGCTCATTGCACATAGGGGAGCCTAAGTGTTTGCAAATAAACTAAATAACTACACCATATTGTGCTGAAGTTTTTGGAAAAGGTCATGACTAAACTATCGAATCCAGGGATAAAAACTTCAGCACGTAGGGAGCCTAAGTGTTTGAAAATAAACTAAAAAACTTGTAATGACCCGACCGGTCGTTTTGAGATCTAGCGCGTCGTTCAGTGGTTGGAAGTCATGAACAACTTCATTTTAGGTATTATGACTCGTGCGTATGGTCGGAGTTGAGATTCAGGAAGTTCAGAGTCAAATTGGAAAGAAAATTCTCATTTCGGAAGCCTTAAGTTGAAGAAATTGACTAAGACTGGCATTTGGAGTAAACGACCTCGGAATTAGGATCGGAAGGTTTCAGCAGTTTCATATGATGATTTCAGACTTGGGTGTATGTCCGGATGGGGTTTTGGATAACCCGAGAGCATTTTGGTGTATTTTGTGGAAGTCAGCATTTTTGAAGGAATTTCCTAAGTTTGGCTTGAAGGCATTTAAGTGTTATAGATGTCCGTTTGGGATTCCGAGTCTGGGAATAGCTCCTTATGGTGATTATGGAGTTGGGAGCGCGATCAGAAATGAATTCGGATGTCCGTAGGTTATTTTGAAGTAATTTGGGTAAAGATAGAAATTTGAAGGTTTTGAAGAATCCGACCGGAAGTGGAAATTTTGATATCGGGGTCGGAATGCGATTTCGAAAGTTGGAGCAGGTCCGTAATGTCGAATATGACTTGTGTGCAAAATTTGGGGTCAATCAGACGTGATTTGACAGGTTTCAGCATCGAATGTAGAAGTTTAAAATTTCAAAGTTCATAAAGTTTGGATTGGAGTACGATTTGTGGTTTCAGAGTTTTTTGATGTGATTTGAGACCTCGAGCAAGTCCGTGGGGTGTTATGGAACTGAGTCGTGTGATTAGACGAGGTCCCGGGGGCCTCGGGTGTGTTTCGGGGTGGTTTCAGATCATTTCGGGTTGTTTTGAGATGGCTGTTGCTGGTGTCTGGTGTTGTCTTCGTGTTCGCGTGGACCCCTTCGCGTTCGCGAAGAAGAATTTGGCATCGGGGACTTTTCTCTTCGCGTTCGCGAACAGTGCCTCGCGTTCGCGAAGAAGAAAAATATCTGCTGCGCAGGTCTGACTTCGGAGGCTCATATCTCACAATATATAAGGAATTTTGAGATGAAGTAAAAATGAAAGTTGTAGCCCTTTGTGTCTAGTTTCTATAAATGTAAACCATTTGTCATTTGGAGTTTTGTGAAAAACGTTATGACTATTCTACTGGAGGCTATTTGAGAAGAGTAAATAGGGAACCTGGAATTTTTGTTCTATGCGTTCGCGGTGTAGCGCGTTCGCGAAGAGTAAATGGGGGAGCTTGAGTTTTTGTTTTATGCGTTCGCGGTGAGGTACGACGTTCGCGATGAAGGAGTTACCTGGGCATATTTAAATAAACCCTTCCGCGACCTAAACCCCTTTTACACCATTTTTGTACGGACAAAGAGCTTTTGGGAACAATTTTGAAGAGGGAAATCTATGTTCTTCATAGAGGTAAGTGTTTGGATCATTAAAACTTGATTATGGATGATTATAGAACATAAAACAAGTGTAAATTCATGGAAAATCAGTAGAAAAATTGGGTTTTAGGGCTTGAGATTATGAGACCTTTAGGGGTCGATTTGAGAGGTCAAACGAACTCCGATTTTGTTGTTCTTTATATCTACGAACTCGTGAGAGGACGAAGAACACTTTTGTATAAAAATTTCTGAGTTTCCGGACGCGGGCCCGGGGGTCGGGTTTTGACCGGTTTCGGATTTTTGGGTTAAATTTGATATCTTTATATTGGAAATTGTTCCTTAAGCACATATTGATGATAAAAATCTAAACTTGGTAGATTTTGAGCCTTCGGAGGTTGATTCGAGAGGCAAGCGCATTGCGGAATAGTTCCGGGCTAGTTTTGAGGTAAGTAATGTCTTTAAATCCTGTCCTGAGGGTATGAACCCCGGACTATGCACCCTTTCACGGGTTTTGAAATGAAAAGGTGGAAACTTTGGAAACATCTTTCCTATTTAAGCGACTATTTAGTTGCAAGACCGATTTCTAAGCATGTGCTTAAATTAATATTATTTTATTATGATATGAATTGGGTTGTAAGCCATGTTTGGGACCTAGTGCCGATATGTTTACCCCTTGGGGATTTTCTTACTATTTTCCTCATTGATACGTTATGATTTTTCACTCAGTATTTTCTGTGAAATTGTTTTGACACCCAGAGTATTTTGATACTACTTCTTGAAAATGAAACACTGTTTTTGGGTCGAGAATCCGGTATATTATGGCCTGAAGGGAAAATTGAGAGTGTCTGACTGAGTGAGGCTGCTGGCCTATATTGTGAGGATGATATGATAAGAGTGAGGCTGCGGGCCTATATTGTGTGTGATTTATGCCATGCTGTGGCTTATTATAGCGCTTGGGCTGTAGTAGCCCCTCCGTAGTCTGTACACACCCCCAGTGAGTGCAGGTACCTGATGAGTGATGCCCGCGGGGATTATGCAAAGTGATTGTTAGGTTGCCTGACGGGCAGAGTGATTGTGAGGTTGCCTGATGGGCAGAGTGATTGTGAGGTTCCCTGATGGGCAGAGTGATTGTGAGACTGCCTGATGGGCAGAGTGATTGTGAGGTTCCCTGATGGGCAGAGTGATTGTGAGACTGCCTGATGGGCAGAGTGATTGTGAGGTTTCCTGATGGGCTAATACTGAAAGACATTGTTACGAGCAATGATTTTGGCCCGATGGGCAGTTTTATGAAGTTTTTTACTGAGGTTTCAAACTATGATTTACTTCACTTTCGAACTGGTTTTTTTACAGAGCATTTTACTGAGATATATTGATGTTACAATTGTTTCAAAGGATTTCTGGAAACTCATTTTTGAACTCCTATATTTGATGAATACTATCTGGTGACTTGGTGTTTTACTGATTTTGTGAATTGGTGTATCTGTACAGTGTGCTTTATATTCCTCAGGCTGTGATTTATTTTCATTACTACTGAGTTGGTGTACTCATAAAGACTCCTTGTTCCTCCGTGCACAAATTCAGGTACCAGTTTGAAGCAGTAGTTGCCTTGTTCGTTAGCAGCAGTGCACGGGATTTCGAGGTAGCTGTCCAGCGTCCACAGCTTCTCCATTTCCCTTCCTCATTTAGTTTTAGCATTTGATTCAGAGATATACATTATAGTTTTAGCAGAGTTAGATTTATTTATTCTTAGATGCTCATGACTATTGACTCCAGCTCTTGGGAGGGTTGTTTAGGCTAATATGGGAACGCTAAGACTTAATTATATTATTTGATGCTATGGTTGCATGCTTATTATTGAATACTGAACTCTTATAATTGAACAAAAGCGTAGTAAGGTGATGGTTGGCTAGCCTAGTTCCACGATAGGCCCCATCACGGCCTGTTAGAATTTGGGGTCGTGACAAGTTGGTATCAGAGCTGTAGGTTGCATAAGACTCAACGGTCATGAGCAGGTTTAGTAGAGTCTTTCGGATCGGTATGGAGACGTCTGTACTTATCGTCGAGAGGCTGCAGAACCCTTAGGAAACATTCAACATTCTTGAATTCTTATCGTGCGAATCCATTTATTCAGCGAAAAGCGTAACTCTTGAATTCCTTTCATGTATTCAAATGCGCACACGAGAGCTTGGTATCAGTTGTGCGTCGTCGGCTTGTGACTTCCATGAGTGAGATGTGATTGTTAGCATGTTAATAATGGTCTAGTTGGAAGGACTTGAGGCCGGATGTGTGTGGCTTGCGTGCTGAGATTTTGTTTGTGTGAGCACTCGTATTTGGGGAGTTATATATCCGTTAGTGTCCTTATTGATGGAACTTTGTGACTAGATGACTACGTCATGAGTGTGATTAACAGTTAGATGTATTCAGGTTGTTTGATGGTGACCAAAATGAATTGGAGGGAGATGTGGCAAGAACCATTGATTAATTGACTTCTGTATTGAGTTAGAATATGGCTTCGAGTTATGGGTATTGAAGGACCTCTTGTGTAATTTAGTTGTGGAGTGAAGTGGGTTTTCCTGTTATGTTCTGAGTTCCTGTGATGTCTTTTGGGTTGACCAATGCCCCAGCAGTGTTCATGTATTTGATTAGCGGTATATTCAAGCAGTAATTGCACTCTTTCGTTATTGTGTTCATGGATGGCATCCTCTCGTGCTCACGTAGCCAGGGATAGCATACTCGGCATTTGATGATGGTATCACAAGGATATAGGGAGGAGAAGCTTTGTGCAAAGTTCTCCAAGTGTGAATTTTTGGCTCAGTTCAGTAGCATTTTTGGGACACGTGGTGTCCAGTGAAAGTATCTATGTGGTCAGATGAGTGTGAGTAGAGCTTCCAGAAGCTCAAAATTTCCTTGACCATAACTCTAGTGTTAGTATTTCCATCAACTTCAGGTTCTTATACCGCTTATGGGATGTCTCGAGGGACGGCAATGATCGTGTTCTAATGTAGGAAGGTATAGTAATTGCGTGATAGCTATGATTTTCGGAAGTGTATAGGGAGATATCATTTTGAGATTAAGTAGGTAGGGGTATCTCCTGCGGGTCGTCTTGAGGTGTGTGACCCTTATGTTTATCTGTAGCAAGTTCTTTTCTCCCAGTAGATGATGTATGTTGTAATTTGAGTTTAGCTCGCTTGTGGGAGTTGGCATGATCATTACAATGGTGAATGCGAGATTTGCATACGGGTTGAGGGTTAGATGGCCTGGGTCATATGAGCGTATGAAGGATTTAGTTGAATCCCGCCACAGTATGGTGGCAGTGATAATGTGTGGGCATCGTGAGTTATTGTTTGTCTGGATCTTTGGCTTTGAGCTAAGTGGGGGAGTCCTCTGACGATAAGTTGATTACACGATTATGTGTTGTATTGGTTTTGGTTCGAGGTATGTTGGTGAATCAGTTATGACCCACAGAGGTGGAGTCTGGGAATGACTCGAGTGATGGAAATTCTTCGATACAGGTTGTAACGTACTTTACGGATAGTGGAATTCATTGAATGATGGAGTTGTACTAGTAAGTGTAGAGTGTGCAATGTATGAGTGTGCTTGTTACTTCAATGGTGTGGATTACTTTCCTAGTATGTGGATTGCAAGCGGGGTCAGGTCGTTCAGTTTACTTGGTTAGTGTAATTGAAATTGCGTAGAGCGAATGACGTTCGAGAATGGTTCAGACGAATTCAAGGTTATATGTAGCGATCGAGGATCTTCAAGGTGTGATAAGGGATAGAACTGAGATTTACGGGGAAGGTGTCAAGGCTTGTGGTGTATTTTAATTATCATGGAATCTATCCATCAGTATCAGGAAAGTGAAGGTAATGACTTTAAATTCGCAGGAAGTCTCTTTAGGGTAAGTATTTCTAATGTGGTGCTTTGGGGATATTATATTTTTATGCTCGGGTTTCGTGCGGTGAGTCGGAATTGAGAATTGCGGTATTATGGCAAGAAGAAGTATCAAATCGAAGGTAAGTCAGGAGGAACTTAGATAAATAGGACAGCTTGGTAGTAGGTCAGATCGGCATGATAAGATATATGGTTTGTTCTTTAGGTGTTTATGAGGTACTGAGTTGTTACAAGTATTTCTTAGCAATTTTCTTAGAATTTTATGGCATGCGTAGCTTGGTTGAGTTAGAAGGATTCAGTCCTGGCGGTTTGGTGTTGTACAAATGTGATTCGGGAGTTCTTGATGATTTCTACAACGGTTAGAGATGTATATTTTCTACTGGCGTGAGGGTCATGTGATGTATGGTGACTTTGCTTCTAAATGGGATAAATGGAAAGTTCTTGGCTAGTTGGGTACGTAGTTGTTTGTGGCTAGGAAGGGAGCATGAAGTTCTCATATTTATCATAGGATGCATGGCGTATGCAGTATTTTGTGTATATTGGAGAGTGGCATATGTGAGGTCACGGTTCAGTTTTGGAAAGAAGGTCAGAACTGGCAGTTTCAGATGATTAGGTAAAGGATACCACTATTGGGTGGCTGGATGAGAGTATACATTCATAAAGGACAATTTGCTTAAGGCAATGTGTTTGAATAAGGGTGCATCATTGGTGTTACAGCGCTCTCTTGTTGGATCGACTGCCGATATTCAAGTTGGTTGGTGGCACAGAAGAATTATAGGAGTATCCCCGTGGAATGATTAAGTATTAGAGACATGTTATATGTTTGAGTGGTGGAACTGGGATCAGATATGGAAATTGGTGCGCCTCATGGATTTTGAGACGGGGAGTTTTCATGAACATTGTAGTTGTTAACTACGAGGATGCGAGTAAAGCTAGTCAGGTGTTAGTATATGTCATGATTCAGTCGTTATGAACATTCGGAGAGTTATCTACCTGTTGTGGGTGACCAGAGTTGACTTAGAGTTATTGGTAAGCCAATATGGGTGTTGCAGGATTGAGACATATTGGTTATGTTCTTTCTGGTTCAGGTGGCATGGTATCGTCCGATTTTACCGTGGTTATGGCAATGCACTTTGAGTAATTGATGTCTAATTTAACATGGTTATTGATTTTGAGCAAGGTGGCTTGGAGTATGTCATGTGGTCCAGCGGTTGGATGGGATCACGCTTTGCAGCTCAGTTAGGTAGAGGTATGATCCTTGGTGTCGGATTTGTGCGATATGGTTTCACGATGTGTATCAGGCTTTTAGCATGATGTGGTAATGGCAAGAGAAATGGAAGGCTAGTCCTCTCGTGTGAGTCTTCTCTATTTTATGAATTGAGCTCTTAGGATGTTGTTATTGAGTGCACGAGTTGCACAAGTATGGCTATGGATAGTATTGATGATGAGCGGGCGAATGGTTGCTGGTTTCTACGTGTTTCTTTCATCATCGGCACCATATGAAGGTGTTAAAGCAAGGCTTTGTTTGATAAGAGGTTATTTACCGGTGTTGGGTTGTTATGAGCATCGATTGTGATTAGGAGTCATCTATATGAGTGTTGAGTCATGCAGTATATTATGTGACTTCATCTTGTGTTGCGGATATGGCTTGATACAGCGTGTTCAGACTATTTCAGCTTATAGTTGTGGGATTAGAACTTGTAAATCATTCCAGAAGTGGAAATTTAGTTCTAAGGTTTATGGGTCACGATCGCACTTCGAAATTTCAACTATGTTGTGCTATTAGACCTATATGGGTAAGGTGACATGGAATCACCTCCGTATATGTGCATGGTACGTTACACAGCAATTTTGGTGGTGTTTGGAACAGTTCTTGGTACGTTCGAGGACGAATGGCTGTTTAAGTGTTGGAGAATGTAACGACCCGACTGGTCGTTTTTAGCTCTAGCGCGTCGTTCAGCGGTTGGAAGTCATGAACAACTTCATTTCAGGTATTATGACTTGTGCGTATGGTCGGAGTTGAGATTCAGGAAGTTCGGAGTCAAATTGGAAAAACAATTCTCATTTCGGAAGCCTTAAGTTGAAGAAATTGACTAAGACTAGAATTTGGAGTAAACGACCCCGGAATCAGGATCGGAAGGTTTCAGCATGTTCGTATGATGATTTCGCACTTGGGCGTATGTCCGGATCGGGTTTTGGATAACCCGGGAGAATTTCGGTGTATATTGTGGAAGTCAGCATTTTGAAGGAATTTCCTAAGTTTGGCTTGAAGGCATTTCAGTGTTATAGATGTGTGTTTGGGATTCCGAGTCTGGGAATAGCTCTGTATGATGATTCTGGAGTTGGGAGCGCGATCGGAAGTGAATTCGGATGTCCGTAGGTTATTTTGAAGTCATTTGGCTAAAGATAGAAATTTGAAGGTTTTGAAGAATCCGACCGGAAGTGGAAATTTTGATATCGGGGTCGGAATGCGATTCCGGAAGTTGGAGCAGGTCCGTAATGTCGAATATGACTTGTGTGCAAAATTTGGGGTCAATCAGACGTGATTTGTTAGGTTTCGGCATTGAATGTAGAAGTTTAAAATTTCAAAGTTCATAAAGTTTGGATTGGAGTACGATTCGTGGTTTCGGCGTTGTTTGATGTGATTTGAGACCTCGAGCAAGTCCGTGGGGTGTTATGGGACTGAGTCGTGTGATTGGACGGGGTCCCGGGGGCCTCGGGTGTGTTTCGGGGTGGTTTCAGATCATTTCAGGCTGTTTTGAGATGGCTGTTGCTGGTGTCTGGTGTTGTTCTTTGCGTTCGCGGGGACCCCTTCGCGTTCGCGAAGAAGAATTTGGCATCAGGGACTTTGCTCTTCGCGTTCGCGAACAGTGCCTCGCGTTCGCGAAGAAGAAACATATCTGCTGCGCAGGTCTGACTTCGGAGGCTAATATCTCAAAATCTATAAGGAATTTGGAGATGATGTAAAACTGAAAGTTGTAGCCCTTTGTGTCTAGTTTCTAGAAATGTAAACTATTTGTTATTTGGAGTTTTGTGCCAAACTTTATGACTATTCTACTAGAGGCTGTTTGAGAAGAGTAAATAGGGAACCTGGAATTTTTGTTCTATGCGTTCGCGGTGGTGTACCGCGTTCGCGAAGAGTAAATGGGGGAGCTGGAGTTTTTTTTCTATGCGTTCGCGGTGAGGTACCGCGTTCGCGATGAAGGATTTACCTGGGCATATTTAAATAAACCCTTCCGCGACCTAAACCCCTTTTACACCATTTTTGTACGGACAAAGAGCTTTTGGGAACAATTTTGAAGAGGGAAATCCTTGTTCTTCATAGAGGTAAGTGTTTGGATCATTAAAACTTTATTATGGATGATTATAGAACATAAAACCAGTGTAAATTCATGGAAAAGCAGTAGAAAAATTGGGTTTTAGGGCTTGAGATTATGAGACCTTTAGGGGTCGATTTGAGAGGTCAAACGAACTCCGATTTTGCTGTTCTTTATATGTACGAACTCGTGAGAGGACGAAGAACACTTTTGTATAAAAATTTCTGAGTTTTCAGACGCGGGCCCGGGGGTCGGGTTTTGACCGGTTTCGGATTTTTGGGTTAAATTTGATATCTTT
>ML284506.1:0-25526 GCA_005239495.1 Nicotiana undulata
TGAAACCCTTCTAAAATTACTCAAAAGGCTGAAGAAAAACCGTTCACGAGCTCCTGATAATATCAGAGTACAAAAGCTGACCCAAAAATAAGGAAAGAAACTATTTATACTTGGCCGAGTTTTCTGGACAAAAATACCCCTGCAGGGTCACCGCGAACCGCATAAAATGGACCGCGGTCGCAGTGAGGCTTTTAGCTTACAAAACTGCGCCTCTGAACTTGGCCACAGCAGTCCGCGTAAAATGCACTGCGGCCGCGGTGGCTTCAGTGCGGACCGCGATGAAAGGACTACGGTCTGTGTTGGTCTTCTAGCCTTCAATGTCGATGCCTTCTGAATCTCCTCAGTGCGGACCGCGTATAATGGACCACGGTCTGCGTTGGTTTTGACCTTCAAAAACTATCCTCTGAAAATCTCCACCGCGGACCGCATAAAATGGACCGCGGTCCACGTTGGTTTTTCCTTCAAAAACACCTCTCTGAAACTCTTCAGTGCGGACCGCATAAAGTGGACCGCGGTCCGCACTAGTCAGTTGAACTTTGCTTGTGCTTGTTCTTGGTACTTGTGCAAGTTTCACTCCTTTTTGAGCAGGTTTTTGACTAGTTGTCACCCTTTTTGACTAAACCCTGGAACAAGCACAACAAGTAAGCCTTTGGGACTATTTTGCATACATTTTTATCCAAAACTTAAGCAAGAAAGAGTGTAAAATAAGGTAAAATCTCTAGTTATCAACTCCCCCAAACTTAAGCTTTTGCTTGTCCTCAAGAAAACAAAATAAGCCCCACCCATTTTTGAGTAAATCCAAGAAAATTCAGATGTCCTAAGGTAACCTCTTCTAGCATCAATTGGTACTAACAATTTCCCTCAATGTAAATGAATCATTAACAAAATTTGACCTTTTAAAACCATGGATTTCAGTGCGACACAAGAGCATAAAGAGTTGACTCGACTCATCAACGAAACTCTTACTACTACTTTGGTCATTGTGGATCCCAAACTCATACTCCTCAACTCTCCCTAAGCAAACCTCACTTTAAGATTGTAACAGTCAGCACGAGGATAATGGGAGTTCACTCCTCTCTCTCAAGGAAAAGACTCAAGTCCGGCTCAAAGTACCATAGGCTTGCCCCTTATGTGAGTCACCACTAATGTAAGCTTCATTCGACTCAAGATCATATAGGACTTTTGTGGAGATATTGAAGGCTTTTGGGTTCAAGGTAAGAAATATTTGGTCTAAGTGGGGTTCCATCTTCCCTTAAGCAAACATTCTTAAGCTCTTTCTGAGGGGTTAGAGAGACACAATGTCACACCTTTTTGTTCAATTCAATCATTTTTCTCCTTTCTAAGCATTTCACACCTTTAATTTCTTTCTTTTCATTGATTCCCTTTTTATTTCTTCTGACTTGCTCATTCTTTTTGACTTTTTGCTTTTCTTTTCTTTCTTTTTCATTGCCTTTCCTTTTTCTTCCTTTTTGTACCTTCTTTTTCACTTTGTTGCATTTCTCGTCTCTCCCCCAAACTTACATTTTGCCTTGTGCTTAGGAAAGAAAGGGTGCCAAGAGAGGGTCAGAACGGGTGAAGGTTTGTATCATGGTTTGTGAAAGAAACTGGTCTATGGCTCAAAAGGGTTGACTAGGGAAATTGTCATTGGTAGGCTATGGAAATGTTCAAGTCATCATTCGGATTAAGGAGAGCCTATAATCACATCTCAAGTCAAACTACACTTACGATTTCGCCTAGACAAACATTCAGGGCAAGTTCTAGACTAATGGCACGGAACTTGGACTTGCAATTTAAATTCTAACCACTCAAGCTATGGGATTGCTAAAGAAACAGAGTCGGGGGCCCACAACGACCTTATCTATGATTTCAGCAACACAATGGTCCCGAAAAACCACTTGATGATTATCGGCCAACACAAGAGTCTCAAGATCACGGCCTTCACCATCCTAAATACAACGATTTGTTTTTTACCATAGGATCAAAGGAAAATGTGTTATGCCCAAGTGAAGCTTTGCTTGAGGTACCATTCCTTACCAACTACTGTTTACACAAAAAGGCAAAAAGAAGAACAGACTCAAACCCTTAAGAAGGTTGTCACACCATCCATCCTCGGGAAGAGCCACCCGGTTCACACAGATTCCACCTTTGAAAGGAACTATGTCATTAAGAAAACCAAATGCTTATTGCACGCGAAAATTCAAAACAAGAAGTTACGAAAACAAAATAAGAAGCTATAAAAAGGAAAAATGCAGAAAGTATAATGCTTAAAGTAGAATGAATATATGCAAGAGGGGATTTAATCGAATATACATAAGGGGGAATGAATATATACATTAAAAAGTAACTTTATATACAGACCAAAAGTGCAGAAATATGAAAAGTACTAGAATAATAAAGTTATGTACATACCAAAATCAAAAAGAAAGCATAATAAAAACGAAATAGTGCCAAATATGTACATTCATCCAAATCCAAAATAGGTCTACACCCTCAAATGAGAGCTAGCATTGTCCACAATTCTAACTAACAAAATAAGCTCAAAATAAAGGAGAAAGAGTCAAGAGAAACTCCCTATAGGCCCTCTGTCTGCATAGGATCCTGAGTACGGGTCTCGGGGTCTGCGGACTGCATGGGAACCTGTGACTGGTCCTCAGAACCCTGTGTCTCCATCGAGACCTGGATCTCCTCTATAACCTGGGCCTGTACTGGCAGCTATGGCTGACTCGAGATGACTCCCTGCGGGTTCGCCAACTCTAGCACAATGCCCTCAGTATAGGGAAGCACTCTCTTCCTCTTTGTTGGCCTCTCTATCTCCGGCTCTAGCTCAGGCTGGGCAGTAGGGTCATGCAGCAGCAAGTCCAATGGCAAGTGATCCTCCTTCAGCTTATCTACCTCCCTCCTTAGCTTCTTCACTGACTCCTTGGAGGTACGAGTTTTTCTCAACTTCTTCGTCTCCCTGGTAAGCTCTTTCAGTGACTGTCCATGAGTGCCAACAGCATCCAGAATTAACTTTTGGTTATCAAGGATTTTCTTCTGGTTGTCCAGAAGTTCCTTGAGAGTGTCCTCCACGGACTATGAGACCTGTGGCGGAGGAGGTGCAGCTTGGGATGCCACCGTCGTGAAAAGGACAGACAGCTTAGAAGTAGCTGCCTGCATCCAGTTGTTGATACTGGATAGGGTCTGGCTCAGACGGTGGGCAGTCAGAGGGTATGCCCCTGATGAAGGAATTCATGAGGCTACTGAAGTGGAAGGGCCACCAATGTCTAGGGTGGCTTAGGCAGGGTGAGAAGATTCCACTACAACCACAGGATCTTCAGACTGGCCAGTGGAAGCAGTGGCTTTTCCTTTGAAATTCTTGTTTTTGGGGTTGTCATCACCCTGAAAGATGTACCAGGAGAATGGAGCCTTTGGATTCAAATTTACATCAAACTTCCTCTTTTCTACTTTTTGATCTTCAAAGTACATGGTCAAGAAATTAGAGAAGGGATAGGCTCTATCACCTTCATTCACCACCCGGTTGACAACCCTTGACATCACATTCCCGACATTGGTCGGAATCCCTGCCATAATAGAAGCAATCAGCACAGCCCGCCTGAGAGGAAGAGAATTTTCATGGAAGGTGGGGTCTATCCTGCTACACACGAACGTCTCCCAACCTTTGGCCTCAAAATTTATTGTTCTCCTCAGAATCACCTTCCCTGCTTGCAACCAGTCTGGGGTTTGACCTGGGATTTCCAAATGCTCCGCTAGCCATGGACGGGCATCATCCCCCAAGTTCAATTTATCAAAGTACTCCGACTCATCCTCATCATCGAAGTCAAGGTACCCGTTTATTGCATTCCCATAAAAAGGTACAGTCAGATTCCGCACCTTAGTCGCCTTGGAGTCCGTTTTCAGATAAGCCAAATTAGTGTAGAACTCCTTGACTAGGTGATCATTTGCCTCCGGCATCTGGAAAGTGAAATAGTCCCAGCCTTTTCTCTCCTTGAAATGTCTCCGCACATTGGGGTTATCCGGCAAAAGGTCCCTTGTGGTGAATTTACGCTCCAGGATCAATTTCCTCTCAGGCCACCATTAAGGTTGGTTCACTCACAAACCGATCTTGCCATGCTTCCGGGTTTCTTGTTCATTCACCCCCCCCCCCCCCCTTGGGGTTCCCCCCCCCCCCCCCACTTGGGGTTCACCCCCTGTTTGGGTTTTATCCCCTACTTCTTCTTCTTCGGAGTGTTCACCCGATAGAGATGTTGTAGGTAAGGTGGAGTATTCATGATCACACCCTGCAGCTGAGCCTTCAAACGACTCAGAATGTGCTGTTGCTTGGGCAGGAGGGGAGTCAGAAGGTTCATTTGTCAATAACCTCTCTGGGAAGTCTGGGACAAACTCTGGTACCGACTCTGACTCATATCCCTCTCCGGAGGGTACATACTCACTTCCCGATTGGGAAGCATATCTATCCATGGCCCGGATTATTTTTCTAGTTGCTTTTATTACTTTCCGGACTTGGGGGTTAGTTTGATCATTCATTTGCCTCTCCCCCGAGAGGATTCACCCTTTCCTCTTGGATTACGGCCACCACCTCTTGATTGGACCATAATCTGCAAGTTCAATTCATTTAAAGATTGTTAGTATCCAAGCAGTGTATTTACTCATGAAGAAAAGAAAAAAAAAGGTAGCAGAACATTGGGTTTGAGTTGCAGAAATAGCAGACCGCGGACCGCACAAAAAAGGATTGCGGTCCGCGTTGAGGTGGGGTTCAGACTACCCACCTCTCTGAGAATGGTCACCGTGGACCGCGTAAAAACAACTGCGGTCCGCCCTAAGGCACCACGGACCGCAACAAAAAAACTGTGGTCCACATTGAAGTGGGGTTAAGACTACCCACTTCTCTGAAGATGAGCACCGCGGATCGCATAAAAATAACTGCAGTCCGCACTAAGGCACCATGGACCGCACAAAAAGAACCACGATCCGCACTAGGGTGAGTTCAGACTACCCACCCTCTGAGGATGAACAACGCGGACCGCATAAAAATAACTACGGTCCGCACTAAGGCACCGCGGACTGCACAAAAAGCAATGCGGTTCTCAACTGGGACTTGTGATCTTAAAGCAATGCAGTCCGCATAAAAGCACCGCGGACCGCACTAATTCCCAACCTAGGGTTTCAATTTTTTTATGTTAATTCAAGTTCAAATGCACATGTTGTTGATACCCTAGGTGTTTAATTAGTGTAATTAACTACAATGGGTCTAAATTAAGCATTAGAAGCAAACCCTCCAATGATTAATGGATTTAAAAAAGAAAAAGGCGAGAAATAAGAAGAAAAACTACCTATTAAACAAGAAAATAACAAAATTAAGAAGTTAGGGAGATAAAAGTAAACTTACTAGATGTAGGATGAAGATGAGATGAATGAGATGAATTTCTTGAACTTAGCAATGGTATGCACAGTGAAATATTTACTGTAGAGAGGGCAAAGAGCGAAAAGTGTAAAATGAGGCCCTCGGGCCCTATTTATAGAACTAGGCCTGGGACCCACGTCACTTACCCCACCGCAGACCGCATAAAATGACCGTAGTCCGCGGTCCTCAACTTTTCTGGGCATCTGGGCAAATGGCCACTGCGGTCCGCACAAAATGAATCGATGTCGCAGTGGTCCACCGCGGACCGCACAAAATAGTAGTGCGGCCACGGTGGCAACTTCATAGAACAAGTTGTTTGTGAGAAAGCTCCGTAGACCGCATAAAAAGGACTGTGGTCCGCACTACAACTTCAGAGAGCTAGTTTTTTCAACTTAACCTTGTGCCCTGCATCAAAATAATCCTACACATACCACAACTAATTAGTCCAACAACAAATCCTACACTACCAAGAAAATCAAAGAAAAACAAAAATCAAGACACATGGGTTGCCTCCCAAGAAGCGCCTAATTTAATGTCGTGGCACGACGCATGTTACCATGTTCAATTGAGCTTCATCAAAGACACCACGTGGCTATCTTCAAATTTCCCAAGGTAATGCTTGCATCAGTGCCCATTCACTCAAAAAATCTCCCCATTTTTGTTCTTGAGATCGAGAGTACCAAAGGGTGTAACCAATACAACTTCAAACGGGCCACTCCACTTTGACTTGAGTTTGCCCAGAAAGAGATGGAGTGTAGAATTGAAAAGGAGCACCAAGTCTCCCACCTTGAATTCCCGTTCTTTGGCATACTAGTCATGGAGGTACTTCATTTTGTCTTTATACAAGGAGGAGCTAATGTATGCACGAAATCTGAACTCATCTAGCTCACTTAAGTGATCAACTCTGAGATTAGCAGTTGTGTCCCAATCCAAATTCAACTTCTTCAAAGCCCAAAGTGCCTTGTGCTCCAACTCCACCGGAAGATGACAAGCCTTTCCATACACCAACCGGTAAGGTGACATACCGATTGGGGTCTTGAAAGCGGTCCGGTAGGCCTAAAGAGCATCATCAAGCTTCCGGGACCAATAAGTCTGGTTAGCATTCAATGTCTTGGCCAATATATTCTTGATTTCACGATTGGACACTTCCACCTGGCCACTTGCTTGAGGGTGGTACGGAGTAGACACCTTATGATTGACTCCACACTTCGATAGCAAAGAATCAAAGGCCCTATTGCAAAAGTGAGACCCCCCGTCACTGATAATGGCACGGGGTGTCCCAAATCTTGTGAAAATATGCTTCTTCAGAAAACCAACCACACTCTGGGCCTCATTATTGGGCAAAGCCACGGCCTCAACCCATTTTGAAATGTAGTCCACTGCCACGAGTATGTAAGTGTTTCCACAAGAGCTCACAAATGGCCCCATAAAGTCAATACCCCATACATCACAAATATCCACCTCTAGGATTGTAGTGAGAGGCATCGCATCTCTCTTGGATATGCCACCCATTAGTTGGCATTCATCACATCTCTTGACCAAGTCACTCGCATCCTTGTATAAGCTAGGCCAAAAGAAACCATAGCTTAGCACTTTGGAGGCGGTCCTTGCCCCTCCATGATGACCACCATAAGGTGAGGAGTGGCGAAACTCAAGTATCGATCCTTGTTCCTCTTCGGGCTCACATCGCCGTATGAAACCGTCAATGAAAATCTTGAATAATTATGGTTCATCCCAATAAAAATCCATGCTATCCCTCCTAAGCTTCTACCTTTGGTTGGAAGAGAGCTCACACTGGAACAACACCGGTGACAATATAATTGGCAATGTCCCCGAACCATGGTATTTCTTGCATTGACACAGAAAAAAGTTGTTCATCAGGGAAACTATCATCAATTTCAAGCCCATCATTAGGTCTACCTTGCTCCTCCAAGCGGGAAAGATGGTCGGCCACTTGGTTTTCACTCACTTTTCTATCAATAATCTCCAAGTCGAACTCTTGAAGCAACAACACCCACCGCATGAGTCTAGATTTGGAATCCTTCTTGGTCATGAGATACCGGAGTGTCACATGGTCAGTGTGAACTATGACCTTGGAACCCATAAGATAAGGACGAAATTTCTCCATCGCAAAGACTATTGCCAATAGCTCCTTTTCGGTGACAGTGTAGTTCATTTGGGCCGAGTTCATTGTTTTGCTAGCATAATAGATGGGGTGAAAGATATTATTCACCTTTTGGCCCAAAACCGCCCCCACAACCACATCACTAGAGTCACACATTAGCTCAAAAGGAGAGCTCCAATCGAGTACGGTGATAATTGGTGTGGAAGTGAGCTTTTGCTTCGATAGCTCAATGCCCTCATGCAATTGTCATCAAAGTTGAACATGGCATATTTCTCTAGCAGTTTGCAAAGAGGATTGACCACCTTAGAGAAGTCCTTAATGAAACACCGATAGAACCCGATGTGCCCAAGGAAGCTCCGGACCCCCTTAACCGAAATGGGAGGCGGAAATTTAGAAATCCCTTCAATCTTCGCCTTGTCCACTTCAATTCCATTCCTCGAGATTTTGTGGACCAACATTATCCCTTCTTGCACCATAAAATGGCATTTTTCCCAGTTTAATACTAGGTTGGTCTCTTCACACCGATCGAGGACTTTGTCAAGATTGCTCAAACATTCATCAAAAGAATCCCCAACTACACTGAAGTCATCCATAAACACCTCGAGGAAGTCTTCGACCATATCAGTAAAGATCGCCATCATGTACCGTTTAAAAGTGGCGGGTGCATTGAAAAGACCAAAAGGCATTCGGGAGAAGGCAAATGTACCATAAGGACATGTGAAAGTGGTCTTCTCTGGATCCTCCGGGGCAATCAAGATTTGATTATAGCCTGAATACCCGTCCAGAAAGCAGTAGAAAGCCCGACCCGCAAGCCGATCTAACATTTGATCCAAGAAGGGTAAGGGGAAATGGTCCTTGAGAGTCACTTTGTTTAACTTGCGATAATCCATACACACCCGCCATTCTGTGACCGTTATCGTTGGAATGAGTTCACTTTTGTCATTTTGGACCACTGTCATGCTACCCTTTTTTGGATTACATTGGACCGGAGAAGTTCAAGCGCTAACCAAAATTAGGTAGACAACCCCTGCATCAAGCCACTTGATTATTTCCTTCTTCACTACTTCTTGCATTTCTTCATTGAGCCTCCGTTGGTGTTCTACGTAAGGCTTTACTCCATCCTCAAGAATGATTTTGTGCATGAAATATGCTGGGCTTATTCCCCGAATGTCAGCAAGAGTCCATCATATGGCTTTCTTCCTTCTCCTTAACACTTTTAAAGTGGAGTCTACCTGCAATTGGGTTAGGCAAGAGGAAAGAATAACAGGAAAAGTATGAGAGGGACCAAGATATTCATACCTGAGGTGTGGTGAGAGTGGCTTCAACTCTAATGTAGGTGGCTCTTCAATTGAAGGCTTTGTCGGAGGAGTTTTCCGATTCTCCAAGTCTAATGATAGCTTTCGGGGGCCATACGAATAAGAACCCATGCCTTGAAGGGCATAGGTACTTTCAAGTAAGCCATCCACCACGATGTCATCATGGTTCAATAAAGATGCCTCCACTAGATCTTCAACATTAATCATAGAGCTTGCATCATAAATAATGACCTCGGTGACAAGGTCCATGAAAGAGCATACTTCTGTGTTGTTAGGCTGCTTCATTGATTTGCACACATGGAACACAGCCTTTTTATTTCCTACTCGGAAAGTGAGCTCACCGGCCTCCACGTCAACTAAGGCCTTCCCTTTTGCAAGGAATGGCCTTCCCAAGATGATGGGGACCTCATAATCCACTTCGCAATCCAATATGACAAAATCCGCGGGCAAAATAAATTTGTCGACCCGCACCAATAGATCATCAATGATTCCTAGGGGCCTCTTCATAGTTCTATCCGCCATTTGAAGACGCATGGAGGTCTCCCTAGGTTTAACAATCCCCAATGTTGTAAATACCGAGTATGGCATCAAGTTTATACTAGCTCCAAGGTCACACAAAGCTTTAGCAAAATCCGCACTCCCGATTGTGCAAGGAATGGTAAAATCTCCTGGGTCTTCAAGTTTGGGTGCCATTGAATGCACTATGGCACTCACTTTGTGAGTCATATTAATGGTTTCGCACTCCATAGACCGCTTCTTTGTGACTAAGTCCTTGATGGACTTAGCAGACCCGGTCATTTACTCCAAAACTTCAACCAAAGGGACATTGATGGAAAGACTTTTCATCATATCGATGAATTTCTTGAATTGATTCTCTTGATTTTGCTTCACCAACCTTTGAGGATATGGAGGAGGGGGCCTAGGAAATGGTGCCTTGGATTATGGGACCACTGGTGCCGGCATATCAATCACATGTTCCCTAGACGGGTTCACGTCCCTTTGCAAATCCTCCCCATTATCATGGATATCAATTCTCACCTCACTAGTAGTTGGCTCTTCCACCACTTGATCAACTTCAACTAGTAACTCATCATTTGGCAATTCATCATCATCAACAATAATTCTCTTTTGTCTAGAAGAACTCGCTTCACTGCCTTTTCCACTTTTTGTGGTCACCGCCATGGCGTGACCGGTATTATTATTGTTCCCACCCTTAGGGTTTACCACCGTATCACTCGGTAGTGCTCTCTTTGGGCGTGTGTTCAAGGCATGAGAAATTTGGCCCATTTTTACTTCAAGATTTCTAATGGAGGTGTTGTGGGAAGCCAATTGAGCATCGGAGTCCGCATTGCGCTCCATCATTTGCTTGAACATTTGTTAAATTCTTCCCATGTCATTACCTGATGAGATTTGGCCCTGATCTTGGTACGGGGGTGGATTGCTTGGTTGTTGGTACACCGGGGGCCTTTGAAAGCCCAACCCCCAGTTACCATTACCACCCTAATTGTTGTTGTTATTTCCTACGCTCCAATTATTATCATTGTTGTTCCCCCATTGTTGGTTGTTGTTGTTCCCCCAGTTTCGTGAATTATTGTTATTGTTCCAATTTCTCTGTCTTTGATTACCCCAACTTTGATTGTTGCCTTGGTTGCTCCAGTTTTGATTGTTGCTTTGATTTTGGTAATTATTAGCATACATAACATCCTCTTCTTGATCATCATATGGCTCTTCTTGACTATACCCACTTGGTCCTTGGTCACCTTGATCATTGTTGCTTTGCTTTGGATTTCCCCGAGGTCTTATTTGGTTCACTAACACATTCATTCCCTCCATGTCATTTACTTGCTTTGGCCCTTGTAATTGTTGAAGATGGGCCTTGGCAAGTTGGTTCATAGTGGTAGTGAGCTCGGCAATTGCTTGCCCATGTTCTTACAGTTCTTTGTGAAGACTATTGACACCGGACTCACCCTGAGGTATATTTGCTCTACTTTGCCATGTTGACAATGTGTCATCCATCTCATCTAAGACCTCACATGCCTCTGGGTAAGTCAATTTCATGAAATTTCCACCGGCCAACTGATTGACCACACATTGATTGACATTGTTTATTCCTCGGTAGAAGGTTTGCTGAATCATGTCTTCAGTCATGTCATTGTTTTGACATTCCTTAACCATGGTCCGGTAGCGCTCCCAAATCTCATGCAAAGGCTCGTTGGGTTCTTGCTTAAAAGCCAATATTTCATCTATGAGCGCCGCCATGTGACTAGGCGAGAAAACTTTTGCAATAAACTTGTCTGCAACCTCATCCCATGTGGATATGGAGTGGTTGGGAAGTCGCTCGAGCCAATCAAGAGCCTTCCCTCGAAGAGAGAAAGGGAATAACCGCAGTCTCAAGGCATCTTTAGAGACGTCTGTTTGCTTACTACCCCAGCAGGTATCCACGAAGCCCTTCAAATGTTTGTAAGCATTTTGGTGGGCGGCTTAGGTGAAATAGCCCTGCTGCTCCAACAATGTTAGCATCACATTTGTTATTTAAAAATTTCCCGCCCGGATTCTAGGCGGGACAATAGCACTAGCATACCCCTCGATTGGAAGGACCCGAGGGGTTGCTCTGGGAGGTGGAGGCAGGGGAGGGTCTGAATGTCCTCATTAACATTGGCCTATCGGTCCTATCTGGGAGGAGGTACTTGGTTTATTTCATCTTCTGGGTTGTCATATACCTCCTCTATGATGTTTCCCAAAGGATCCGCCATTAGAAGCTGAAGTGATTCAACACACACGGTAACAGAAAAAGGAAAGAAAAACACTTAACATCACTATTCACGTAGATAATCAACACTGTATAACTCCCGGGCAACGGCGCCAAAAAGTGATTGGCTCTCACCTACACTACTATAAAGTAGTAAGATGAGGGTCGGATCAGCTTTTACCCGAAGGATCGGAATCGATTCCACAGAGAGTTATGAATATTGGAACTGAGTTTCTAGGTAATCTAGTAGTGTTTCGTGCTCTTAATTGCACTTTTCATACTTTTTGATTTGACAATTATCCTATGGTTTATATTAATGGTAATTTGCAAATTAACTAACTAATGTCTTTTTGGTTGTTTTCTTAATGGATAAAAGGCACTAGGGATATGACATTCCCTTAGGTGAATATTTCGGGATCCAATACATAAGGCAAAGATGTTAGCAAAGGGAACATGGCATAACCAATGCACAGAATCATCCACTCTATACCTCTCGGTAGTTTGAGTGGCTTTGCCCTGATTGCCTCTCTCGAGGCCAATTGGGTGCCAAGATTATGCAAGCAATATTGGTTCAAGTAGGGTTTTACTATCTCTAGGTTTAACCCGTTAATTGGGACTATCAATCTCTTGATTTCATCCCAATTCCTTGTTGGGCTAATTTTCTAGACTCAAGTTCTCTTTCTCAAGAAGAACCCAAGTCAATTGAACACTAATTAGTGTTTGCAACCACTAATTTTAACAAGGAAATCACAAATCAGCCCAAATACCAAATACCCATAAACATCTAAGCCCTAATTTAAAGGACCCATTAAATACCCACACTAGGGTTGAGCCACAATCCTAGCTAATGGGTTTAGCTACTCATAATAACTGAAGAAATCAGAGAAATAGATGAAGAAAAATCCATATAATTGAATTATAAACTAAAATTGAAAGATTCAATGTTGAAACCCTTCTAAAATTACTCAAAAGGCTGAAGAAAAATCGTTCACGAGCTGCTGATAATATCAGAGTACAAAAGCTGACCTAAAAATAAGAAAAGAAATTATTTATACTTGGCCGAATTTTCTGGAAAAAAATACCCCTCCGTGGTCACCGCGGTCGCGGTGAGGCTTTAAGCTTACAAAATTGGGCCTCTGAACTTGGACACCACGGTCCGCGTAAAATGTACCGCGGCCACGGTAGCTTCAGTGCGGACCGCGAAGAAAGGACTGCGGTCCGTGTTGGTCTTCTAGCCTTCAATGTCGATGCCTTCTGAATCTCCTCAATGCGAACCGCGGTCCGCGTTGGTTTTGACCTTCAAAACCTATCCTCTAAATCTCTCCACCGCGGACCGCATAAAATGGACCGTGATCCGTGTTTGTTTGGCCTTCAAAAACACCTCTCTGAATCTCTTCAGTGCGGACCGTATAAAGTGGACCGCGGTCCGCACTGGTCAGTTGAACTTTGCTTGTGCTTGTTCTTGGTACTTGTGCAAGTTTCACTCCTTTTTAGCAGGTTTTTGACTAGTTGTCACCCGTTTTGACTAAACCCTGCAACAAGCACAACAAGTAAGCCTTTGGGACTATTTTGCATACACTTTTATCCAAAACTTAAGCAAGAAAGAGTGTAAAATAAGGTAAAATCTCTAGTTATCATGCATGCTTGACTTCGGATTGAGGCCTGCTCTTCTGTTTAACTGGGTAAAACTTCGGATCCACTCTCATCTTGTGGGTATTTATTTCAGGCGTGATCCATTTCATGTCAATATGGGACCAAGCGAAACAATCTATGTTAGCTATAAGAAATTCAATGAGTTTTTTCCTGAGCTCGGGAGTTAGCCCGGTGCCTAGTTATACCTTCTGATTAGGTAGGCACTCGATCAATCTGACTCTATCCAGCTCCTCAATTATTGACTTGGTGTCATTGGAATCGTCAGGGGCTATGAATGACTTGGGGACTCCGTAATCGTCATCCTCGTATGTCTCCTACTTTTCTTGATCAGTCGGGGCCGGTGTCGGTGATTGTTATTTGGTTTCTTCTTTGGTTTCCGAACTCGGGTTCTTTAATGTCGAGAGTGCGAATATCGGGACCACCTTTTCGACCATGAACATTTCTTTTGTGGCCGGTTTCTCTCCGTAAACTGTTTTGATTCCTCCCAATGTGGGGAATTTCATGCATGATGTAGCGTCAAAGGTACTGCCCTCATGTTGTGAATCTATGGCCTCAGGAATAGAGCATTGTATCTCATCTCTCTCGATCACGTAGAACTTTATTTCCCGAATGGTTCCTACGGTGTTTATTGGCAGGGTTATCTCCCCTTTAGTGATCTCGCATGCCATGTTAAATTCCTTTAAAACTCGAATTGCAGGCACTATTTGGTCTTGTAGACCCAACTGTTCCACGACCCTTGATCTGATAATACTGGCCGAGCTACCTAGATCAATTAACACAAGCTTAACTCGAGATTTATTTAAGAGTATAGATATTATCAATGCATCAATGTGTGGTTGCACTATGCCTTCAGTACGTAATATACGTAACGTGGCGTGGTTATAATCTACGTATCTGACCCTTGTCATTGAATGATATGGTTTCCTCCGGTACGTAATCTCGAGTCTATTTTCCCCTTGTAATGGACACTTTAGTGCACTTTAACATCAGCCCTTGGGGGAAGTCAACTCCTGAAGTGATTTTTGGCTCGATCACTCAGAAACTCTCAGAGGTGTCCGTTATTGAATAATCGGGCTACTTCTTCTCTCAGTTGTCGC
Source organism: Nicotiana undulata (assembly GCA_005239495.1). NCBI lineage: Eukaryota > Viridiplantae > Streptophyta > Magnoliopsida > Solanales > Solanaceae > Nicotiana > Nicotiana undulata. The sequence goes on from ML284506.1 coordinate 14,342, forward strand.
CAGACTTCGGTTCTATGGCCGTGAGTGCCATGATATTTACCCATTAGGTTGGGGTTTCTTTAGGTAGGATTGGATTGCAATGGTCGAGGCCACTTAGTATCTTTGATTCGTCTGATGGTTGATACAATGTCGGCAATATCTGTGAGACCCCATGTGTTGTTTCTCTTCTCTTACGTAATATACGTAACGTGGCGTGGTTATATTAGGTATATATTATTGGGTATAGAACATTGGGAGAATAAGATGAAAAATGTGTGATAATATCAAGGAACTAAACTAAAGCTTTAGGTCAAAGGAATCCCTTAAACAAAGATTCGTGGTTAAAGAAATGGCTCGGATAGCACCCCGCGCGTTCGGAAGGTTTAAGTTAACTTGCACTTGTGGGATAAGACTAAGAGTGTCTAATATGCTAAGAATAATCAGTTATGAGGTATTATAATATCACACTGGTCACATGTTAAGTTTTAGAGTCAAGCAAGCTGCGAAATAAAGGTCGGCAAAAGTTATCGTAAATTTCTCAAATAACTTTTCTAAACTTTGGGTCAAATGTATCAGATCATTTCTCCCAATATATAAAGAGTTATGGGACCCAAAACCTACCGAATCGAAGTTCTACGAGTCTAGTTTGCAACTAAAAAAAACCTCACATCAGACCATCATCGGAGTAAAACATTATGACTGTTTTACCGTGGACTGTCCGGGCTGAAACCGGGTCGCGAACCGGGTCGGGTCAAACAAGTGGTATAAGTCGGAAAATTCGACTTTTAAGATCCCAAAACATTTCATTTTAGACCCAAAACAGTAAGCAAGCTGAAGAGAAGGACCCATGGTGTTCTTGAGTGATTAAGGTGCGTTTATAATGATTTCTATCGTTAACGTTTGCCCCCGTGCCTAGAAACGCAATCTCTACGCTTTGCAATCGCTTCCCCCTTCTATTAGCTGTGTTCGGAGCTATTTTTGGAAGATAGTAATTTGTTGTTCTTGCTAGTTTTTCAGGATTTATACTTGGTTTGCCAAGGTAATCATCTTGGGACTCTTTTATGACCGTTTTTACAAAGTTCTACGGACGTTTCGTCATATTAGGGTCATATGGAAAATCTTCCGATTTAAACCCAATTATAAACTATTTATAGGTGCGTATAATCTGCATATATATAGTGTTTGCAAAGCTTAGGACGTAAGGAACAACTTTCGTGAAGGAACTACAGGCATTCGGACGTTCGTTGGAGAGGTATGTTAAGGCTAAGCTATGTCCTTCCTTTTAGCACGAATTTTGGGAAATTCCTAAGATGCCAAATGTGATATTTTACTAATATATTTCTAGAAAGACCTTATGTGAAAGGCATTGGGATCGTAGATGAAGTATTTTCACGATGCTATTAGGTTGATATTCCACTTGTTCGGTTAAATAGGGTATTTGACATCTATATATGTCATTTTGTCAGCTTTCTTAACTATATGTCCATATATATGAATTCTTATTCGTCTTTGGGTTGTGTAACTTAAAAATAAAGGCATTTAGTATTTGCGTCAGTCCTTATTCCTTGTTAAAGTGTATTTTAAAATCTCTAAAGTGATACGTCGATTTCCAAAAATCTCAAATATAATTTTTAGTTTAAACTACTAAAACACTTGATTTTTGAAATACTTTCTTTTATTAATTATCAAGAAATCAGGTATAAGGACTAAGTGAAGCACCTTAAGCTTTTTATGAACATCTTCAGAGTTAAGTTATCTTTCTAAAAGTCGAGTTAAGTTTTCAAGCTTATTCAAAAAACATATGAGGTTCCACGAGACATTTGTATGCGATACGAAGGTGATTATGAGATTATGAGAATAAGAGTGTCAATGAGCCAAGATTGGCTAAGTTCTTGTTATGGCCTATTATGTGCATTCAAAGTTCATATCATACATGGCATATTATGCATGGACTTCGAGCTATAATCGGAGGTAAGGGGCCTATTTGCCCGAAAGACTATATATATTGTACAGATAGCCACAGGTTGGCAATATGATACCGGTTAGCTACCGGGAGAGACTGCCATTGCTAGCATTTGGTTGGGTATGTCATGCATTTGNGGTTGGAAATATGATACCGGTTAGCTACAGGGAGAGACCTCCATTTCTAGCATTTGGTTGGGTATGTCATGCATTTGCATCAATATATACGTATTCACGACATACAATTACACGAGCATACCATGCATATTTGATTACTATGAGGTCGGATGTCGACCATAGAGGGTATGTGAGTTTCAGTGTCAGGTGGTATCTCTATTACCCTTTTTACATCAGCTATATATGATTCTACTTTCTGCCTTACATACCAGTACATTTTCATTCGTACTGATGTCCCGTTGCCTGGGGACACTGCATTTTTGTTTCGTGCGTGCAGGTCCAGGTAGGGACTCTGATCGACCCCTCCGCTAGGATTTTGGGGTTCAGCTGTGAGTTGGTAAGCTCCACCTCTTCCTAGAGCTTTCATAAGATAGTTACTTTTGTTGTACAGTTCGGGTATAGTTAGGGCCTTGTCCCGACGGTGCTTATGACACTCTTAGAGGCTATTCTGGACACAGTATTCTAGGTTTCTTTTTGCAGCTTTCATTCTCCAGCCCATAGGCTTGGAATGTATATATATGTGTATAGGCATGTATGTCTTCCGTCGCGTCCTCGTCGGACAGCTAGTACTTTATTATTTTGGCTTGTCTACCTTTGTTTATATGGCTTATTGTTATTTAGGTCATGACCTTAACGGTCCAGGCTTAGTATTTCAGATGTTGTGTTGCCCGATCTGTTGGGCCCCCCAGTTTAGTTAGCTAGTATGTTTAGTGGCTAACTCGATCGAATACAGTATCGAGTGCCAGTCGTGCCTCCCCTAGTTTGGGGGCGTGACAAACTTGGTATCAGAGCAGGTCGTATCCCAGGGAGTCCACAAGCCGTGTCTAGTAGAGTCTTGCTTATGGGTGTGTTGTGCACCACACTTATAATCAAGAGGCTATGAGGCATTTAGGGATGGTTACGTTTCTTTCAATTAATAGATCATGCTATAGAGCGAAGTTATAAGAACATGTGAAATCTAAATCGTGCTTTGTGTTTCTTATCTAACAGGCTACCTACGCTCATGAGATGGCACAGCGAGAGATAGGTATGGATCTGGGGGAAGGTACCAGTCGTTCCCCACCGGGTCAAAGGGATATATTTCCCTTAGAGGCACACAGTGAGTCTCCAGTACCCCTAGTTTCAGCTTCCCAGCACTTGTTGGAGCCCAGGGAGATGCAGTACCCTCAGCCTCACTAGTTCCATTGGTACCTGAGGCAACTAGAGACACAGGACCTCCAGCACCTGTTGTTCCCCCATCAGAGACTGGGGAGAAGGGGATGAGGGAGGCAGTTCAGTTGTTGGCTAGGATGGTTTCTATTCATGAGCGATAGCTAGAGTCGGGAGTAGATGCCCGGAGAGATCGCACAGCAAGTTCGACGGTACGAGGGTTTCTTCACTTGGTCCCTCCATTATTTACAGGATTCAGTTCCACTGAGGATCCCCATGACTTTATAGACCATATGTATAGAGTATTGAGGGTGATGCATGCCTCCGTCACCGAGGTTGTGGAGTTGGCTTCTTTTCGGCTACGTGATGTAGTCGTCCTATGGTATGAGGCATGGGAGAGATCTAGAGGACCTGATGCTCCGCCAGCAGAGTGGGAGGACTTCTCTAAGGCTTTTTTAGCCCATTATTTGCCACGTGAGGTTCGGGAGGCCCGTCTTGACCAGTTTCTTAGCCTGAAGCAGGGGGATATGAGTGTGAGGGATTATAGCCAGAAGTTTAATTCTTTGGCGAGGTATGCACCAGATATCGTATGTACCATGAGGGCTAGAGTTCATCATTATGTGGATGGTTTGGGGGATCATCTGATTAGAGACTGTAGGGTAGCATCCATATATGATGATGTAATATTTCCCGCATATAGGCTTTCGCTCAGACTACAGAGGACTTTTCCCGTCGGATTCGTGATACTCGCAGAGATAGGGAGCAGAGTAAGAGGGATCGTACTATGGGGTCTTATAAGGAGCCACAGGGTGATTTTAGGCCCCGACTCCATCGATATCCACCTCGGTCAGTAGGTAGTTTCCCACCACAGATGCAGGGCCAGCGGTTTGATCGTTATATTCAGTCAGGACCGGGGCAGAGCTCAAGACAGCCTGAGGGCCGTCGACAGGAGCGTTCCGCACAGATGAGACAGCCTAACCCTCCATGTACTCAATGTAGTAAGATGCACACCGGGCAGTGTAGACAGGGTTCGAGTTCATGTTATCATTGTGGGCAGACAGGACATTTTATTAGCCGGTGCCCGGGGTTAGGCAGAGGTGCACCAGCTCAGCCGTCAGGATCCACAGCAGCGCCCTCACTCCGTGCTCCCCGGCCAGGTCCACAACCTACTCAGGGTCGTGGTAGGGGGAGAGGTGGAGGAGACACCTCATGTTCTAGTGGTGGCCAGAACCGCTTTTATGCACTCACAGGCCGACAGGATTCAGAGGCATCCCCAGATGTTTTCACAGGTGTAGTGACAATACATTCTCATGCCATTCATGCATTGATAGATCCCGGCTCTACATTTTCATATATTACTCCATTTATTGCTGGTAAGCTTGACATGAGATCTGAGTTGTTGCCACAGTCAGTTGAGATGTCTACTCCAGTTGGTGACTCTATTGTAGCTAGTCATGTCTATCGAGGTTGTACAGTGTTAATTAATGATCGTCCAACCTCTGTTGATTTAGTTGAATTGGTTATGCTAGACTTCGATGTAATTATGGGTATGGATTGGTTGGCAGCTTGTTATGCTAATATTGATTGTCGTGCAAAGTTCGTCCGGTTTCATTTTCCTGGTGAGCCTGTCCTTGAATGGAAAGGTAATGCAGCCACGCCCAAGGGTAAGTTTATTTCATACCTTAGGGCTCGGAAGTTTATTGCTAAAGGTTGTAAATACCATCTAGTTCAAGTCAGGGATATAGATAAGGAGCCGGCGACTCTCCAGTCGGTTCCTATTATGAATGAATTCCCGGCGGTATTCCCTGACAAGCTTCAAGGAATCCCCCCCGAAAGGGAAATCGATTTCGCTATAGATTTGCTTCCTGATACGCAGCCTATATCCATTCCTCCCTACATAATGGCTCCTGCAGAGTGAAGGAACAATTGAAGGAATTTCTCGATAAAGGCTTTATTAGGCCAAGTACATCCCCATGGGGTGCTCCGGTGCTCTTTGTTCGAAAGAAAGATGGCTCTTTGCGGATGTGTATTGACTACAGGAAACTAAATAAATTCACTATCAATAATAAGTATCCTCTTTCACGGATTGATGACTTGTTAGACCAGTTACAAGGTTCCAAATTCTTTTCGAAGATCGACTTGCGATTCGGTTATCATCAGCTATGAGTCAGGGATATTGATATCCCAAAAACAACATTTAGGACGAGGTATGGCCATTTTTAATTCCTTGTCATGTATTTCGGGCTTACAAATTCCCCAACAGCCTTTATGGATCTTATGAACCGGGTATTCAAACCATTCTTGGATGAATTTGTGATTGTGTTTATTGACGACATCCTGATATATTCACGATCGGAAGCCGAGCATGCGGACCACTTGCGAGCATGAGGAGGAAATGAGGAAGAAGTACCCCCACCTATTGTTGATACCCATTTTTTCCTCAAATTATTTTAAACTTGCATATAATCTTTCAAAATTACTCTTTGTAATAATGAGTATTTTTCCTATAAAAAAATTGAATTATTCCCTATTTATTTACTATTTTTTCGTATTTCTCATAATTCATAAATTATGTTTTCCAATTTAATATGTCATTTATAATCACTTTTTACTTATTAAATTTCAATTATTTCATAAATTGACCAATTGAGTACTATTTAATTGCAATTACAATTGGTTTGCGGTTATAGCCTAATTAGTAATTTTATACCCTTAAAATCATATTTCATGCCCTTTATATTTTTTATATTGTCTAATTACTGTAATTATACTTATTTTAACTTAATTTTATTTTTATACGATTATTAGCTATTTTACTTAATTAATTATCTATTTTTCATAGGTACTTAATAACTGGCCATATTTCATTTCATTTCTAGCCTGATTTTAATCCAAACCCACCCAATCAATTAACCCAATTACAACCCATAACCCAATTGAAATACCCAAACCCCATTATCTCGGCCCAATCCCCATTCAATTTGAGTCATTGATCAAACGAGATCAACGGCCCAGATTATTGGTTACCATAATTAATCTAACCTACCCCCCTCCCCGTCTCTCATTTCCATCTCCCTCTCTCTCTCTCCTCGACCCCTCCGCTCCCAGTTCTCTCTAGAACTATCTGGGGTCTCCTTCTTCTCCGATGGCTTTCACCCTCATCTCCGGCCACTTCCAGGCTCATCCCTTCAACCACCGGCCACCATGAAGCTATGTTCTCCTGTCACCTTGTCTCTAAGGCCCTTTGAGACTTCAACCATGCCAGAACAGCCATGGAGGCTCCTGCTTGGGTGTTTCCAGCCTTCTCCGACGAGGATCAACCCGTTGGTGTTCCGGTTACCACCCTCTTTGAGTATTACACCAGGTTTTTTAGTTATCTATGGGTTCTCTCCGAAACCCTAGTTCTGACCTTTCAATTTCTCTTAAGATCTGCGTTTATCTCAGCGATTTTCATCCATTTTTGTTTCTTAAAAAACCTGGTATTCTTCGAATGATTTTTGTTTTCTAAGAATTAGGGTTCTTTGAACCCCTCTTAAACAATTTTAAATCCTGATCCCTTGGTTTTATTTTACGACTCTTCTTATGTTCGTTTGTTTACTCGAGGTTTTTCTACTTTGTTTGATTCTTTGCTGAAATCCTATATCCTTAATTGAAACCTAGTTTCTGATTTTTTTCCTTCAACTTCTATGCTTACTAGTTTGACATGTTTTCATGTCTTTCATGAATGTTCTGGGTTTCGTGTGTGGTCTATGTGCTTTATGTTTCCTGCTCGAAATTGTTCTCATGGTTTGACTGATTTTTCTCAATACCTGTTATTTATCGAGTTTGATTGCTCGTTATTGATTGTTCACATGATTGTTACATTGATTCTGTGTAATTACTCGTGATATATGCCTTATGCCTATGATTTTGAATTGCTTCCTTATCTATGTGATACTTTTCTTATTTATTACTGATTCTCTATGATTTTCAAGCGTATCTCTTTGAACCTATTTTTAGAATTTAAAATTGGTACACTGCCCTATTTTTATGTTAATACAGACTTCCTTAATTGCATGTTATAGCCTTAATACATGATTTATACTTTATTACTTTTATTATAGTAAAATCAGTTTTACAATGATTCATTTTCCTTTTTTTAGCTCTAATTGTGTCCGTTTGAACTTGATTCCTTAATTAAGGGAGTCCATATCCCTAATTGATACTAATTGGACATTATTCCCATATTGTGTTAAGCCATTGTTCCTTTGCCTTATTTGTTTACTCGTTTTCAGCATTATAAGTACTCCCTTCTCTTTTGCATAACAGACAGACTAACATTGGCCAGTCGAACATTTGCTCAATTCTCTATACTACTCTCTTGTGTTCTGCTTCTCTTGGCTCTCTCTCTTTTCTCTATTGTTACCCTTTGATGCTTACTATTAGTCGGCTGCTAAGCCAAGTCTAATACTGTGATATTTTCTCTCTCTTCTGCTTCTCTTTACTTGCATCACTGGTATGTCCTAGTTAATATTATTTCACTCCAAACAACATGCTTTGATTTTTGCTTAAGGTTCCTGCGCTTTCTTTTGTGGTTCTATTTGTGGTTCTATTGCTTATCCTGCCACTAGCATATCTAATCCCTTATATGATCTCTCTTCTTCTTCTAGTTTAATTTAATCCTGTGTTGTTTTCTGTAGCTTATCATGTCATATACTGTCGTTGTTCCCCATTCCTCCTATCTGCTTATTATCTCCTATATGATTGTGTAGCAGCTGTGTACTATTTGGTATCTCTATGGGTTGAATCTGTACCTAAACTTATTACATACTATCACCCTTATTTGTCCCCTGAACCCCTTTCCCTGTTTGTGATTGTTCCTTGGTATCCTACTGAGTTAGGACTCTCTACTATTTTAACATTAGTCCTTATGTGTTTTCCCGAAACTGTGTGATTTCAAAACTTCTTTTCAAACTTAGAACTCCTTTTCAAAAAACACTTTCATAATTCCTAGACATTTAGGTTCCACCCCCCTTAGTGTGTGCATCGCTTAGGGACCATGAGCTCCCTCTGAACCTTGAGATACTGAGGTAAGGGTACTCTACACTGCACTTGTTTGACCATGGGCATTTGCTGGGTGCTGGTATTGGCCAGGGATCTTCACTAAGGCCTTTGGGATCTTTGCCACACCCAGGATGATGAAAGGCTGTGAAACTGAAAGGGATGAGCCTGGAAGATAAGGCCTGATTGAAGGCTCCCTATAGAATAACTTCTTATTTTCCTTCTTTTTTTCATTATTGTAATTCATTTATTATGGCCTGTAATAATTTGTAAGCGAATATTGGGGCTGGATAGTGAATATAAGGACTATGCATGCTTAGTCTAGTAAATAGGTAGAAATCATGCTCATAAGGTTTATTTACTCATCTGTGCAATAGATAACCTGTCTAGGACATGCATTTCCTTCATTAGAAATCATGCTTTAGGTCCTTTATTTTCAGCATGTTATCATATTTATTTCGTAAACCATGACCCCAGCTAATAATTGTAACAAAATAACGAGAATGCTATAGAACGCCATTACTGCATTTTCATAATCATAGCATTTAGAAGCCATATTCTAGATATCCCTATGTGCATTAGACATCCTGTCATTTAGGATTTCATATCTATTTGAGCTACAATTGTTGAACACCTAATCAGCATGCTAATCTAATAAAAATGTGTTTAAGACATTTCTGCAAATCTGTACTTCTTAAAATCAGGACTAAATATGCATGTACACCCCTTTGAAATAAATAGGCAATGTATACGACGCCTAGGCAAACTTTAGGCCAAGTACGTATAAAATCAAAACCAATTGTGTTCTTGGCGTGTTAATACTAAATCAATCAGTCCTTTTAAAAATGTTGAACTCTGATGCCTTTCACTCTGTGTTATGTCTCTTTTAAAGTTCACTCTATCCCTCCAGTCTTTTAATAACAGAATCTTTGAAGTTATGCATTTACTTCCTGTTTGTCGGAATTTTATCTGATTCATGTCCTACTATGTCTTCAAACTACTGGGTTTCAGATTTACACCACTCTGCTCAAAATCATGCTATTTTGAATCTTTGCTCTGTGTTTCCTCTAAAGCTACTGTATTTTCTGTAACAATTTTACCTATTCCCGTTATTACAGCTCTCTTTAAACTGCTGACTCTTACTCTACGTTAAGCTATTGTACCGTTTAAGTCACTTCTCTTTTGAATCAATATATTATCTCAAAATCATGCCTTAATGAGAATTCTAAGTCGCCGGGTACTTCTGAATCCTACTGCTGCCTCTAAACTACTGCATTTCTAAAAGTCAATCATTCCTTTGGATTACTCAGTTTTAACTGAACTTTCTGCTTTCACTACTAAGTTTTCAAACATATTCTCTTACTAAAACTGTCAGGATTTACTGATTTTCAACTCAATAACTCTTGTTTTCAAACCTTCCTTTGAGACTTTAATTGTGTTTCATACATGCCACTTACGTGCTTAATTGCAGAGGGACATGTGAGCCTATTACTTGTCCTATGTGATCCCACTACATGTGTTTTACTTGTTTTGCACCGTCGCCTAGTATTTTATCCTTTACACAAAAGTCAGCCTAGTCCCCGCCTTTGGTAGGATTAGTAGTCCTAATCACCCTCCAGGACTATAGGATGGGACGGGTAACGGCACGCAATAAGCTTTTGTGACCAACACACGCATTTAAATAACCTTTACGGGGTGGGAAGGGTAGAATACGGATATGATGACCGGTGCGCTAATACCACGTGTAGCCGCCTCCTCGAGGTGTGACATACCGGGTATTGCATTGAAGTGATCCGTATTACTTTAAACCTAGGACACTTCTTTTCAAACGTTTATGTTATTTAAAACCTTTAAAGATTTTCGTACTTGTTTTAAATCCCCTCATACGTGAGCCTTATTTGTTACTTGCTTGTCATCCAAATTCACAAAACTTATTGGTTGGGACCCACAGTTGTGGATCCTGAGGGGTGCCTAACACCTTCCCCTTGGGATAATATCAAGCCCTTACCCGTTCTCCGGTAATGCAAACTAGTCTACGAGTTATCAACTCTAGGTTCCCTAACGCACCGTTAAATCGTTAGGTGGCGACTCTTCTTTTTCCTTTAAAGGAGTTGTCCATAATGTCTTAACCTGGTCTCTCTGTACCTAACCCGTGCGACAGAAAAAGGGGGCGCGACTAACGACTTAAGGTGAGTCGCATTTAAATAATTGGAATTTATTTCTTTACAACAACTTAATTGGATTTTAAATGACTTGAAAGTGCAATTTAAATTTCTTATTGCGAGATAGCTATACGAAGCCTAGTAGTTGGAATCTTCAGAATTTGATTTATGCTTTGCAAATGTAACAAATATAGCCCCGCAAATAACGTATTAGCGGAAAAGAAATGAAATCAACGAATTGACTTGACCCATTCGCGGACGAATTTTCTTAAGGGGGGGAAACTGTGAGACCCCATGTGTTTTTTTTCTCTTCTCTTACGTAATATACGTAACGTGGCATGGTTATATTAGGTATATATGAATGGGCATAGCACATTGGTAGAATAAGACTGAAAATGTGTGGTAATATCAAAGAACTAAACTAAATCTTTAGGTAAAAGGAATCCCTTAAAGAAAGGTTCGTGGTTAAAGAAATGGCTCGGGTAGCACCCCGCGCGTTCGGAAGGTTTAAGTTAACTTGCACATGTGGGATAAGACTAAGAGTGTCTAATATGATAAGAATAATGTTGTAACGACCCAGCCGGTCGTTTTGTGTGTTGGGACTCCGTTCCCGTGAATGACTCTTCCCATAGCGACTACTTGTGCCTTATGACTTGCGTGGGCCGGTAGTTCGAGATTCGGAAGTGATTTGGCCAGTTCAGGAACACTTGGTTCCT
>ML284508.1:0-20055 GCA_005239495.1 Nicotiana undulata
AGTCTATTTTGATAGAAATTGCAGTATTTCTCCCATGTTTAGCATATTATGAGATTGTCTCTAGTAATTCCATCTCGTTGAAAGTATTGGTTGTTGAGTTTGAGAAGTGTTGATACGATTGATAATCCAAGTGTAGAGTATACGATTGAAGTGATTGGTTATAGCTGAGACCCTTGTCGGGCATTTATTGAGTTGTTAATTGATGTTTTTCCCCTTGCCGAGTGTTTTGAACTATCAATTTCCACTATGCTGTACTCCTTGCCATTATATTTGACATTGTTTGGTGAGGAAGAGTGTAAAGCACGAAGGGTGATTTCGTGCCATGATATCTGATTATATTTCATAGTGAGGAAGAGTGTAAAGCACGAAGGGTGATGTCGTCCCATGATTCATATTGATTATAAGCACGAAGGTTAATGTCATGCCATGACTTTTATTGATTATAAGCATGAAGTTTAATGTCGTGCCATGATACATTGTACATTGCATTGTGAGGAAGAGAGTAAAAGCACGAAGGGTGATGTCGTGCCATGATATTTGATTACATTGCATAGTGAGGAAGAGTGTAAAGCACGAAGGGTGATGTCGTGCCATGATACTTGATTTCATTGCATTGTGAGAAAGAGAGTAAAAGCACGAAGGGTGATGTCGTGCCATTGTTTACATTTTTGGTACTTATACTTGTTTCGTTGGCTACTGTGTTGGATTGCCTCCCTTGTTTACTTCTATCTGTCAATTTGACTGCTTCATTTCACTTGTTCCCCTTTACTGCTCCTGTACCCCTTACTTGTCTGTTTATCTCTTGTCTTGTACTATCCATGTTACCTGCTGTAGAATAGGACAGGTTATCGTTATTGTCAAGTCTAGCCTCGTCACTACTTCGGTCGAGGTTAGGCTCGGCTCTTACTCAGTATATGGGGTCGATTGTACTGATGCTACATGCACTTCTTAATGTTGTGCAGATCCCGCATCCGGACCCAGTGGACCGCATTGAGGGAGTCACCTTCAGTCCACCCAGAGCTTCAAGGTATACCGTTGGCGTTCGTGGGACTTGGTGTCTCTCCTGCATTTGGATTCCTTATTGTCTTACTTTTTCTCCTAGTTTCAAGACAATTATATATTTCTTTTCAAACTCTGTATTTAGCACTCAGTTTAGATAGTCCGTGAGGTCGTGACACCCCAGTTTTGGGTATGTGACGTTATGTATTTTACTATTTCACTTTGCATTTTGAAGTTCTATTACATTTCCGCTGTTAAAGCTATGGAGTATGTTGGTTATTTAAGTTCAGATTTGAAGAGTATAAATGTTACTACTGTTGAATTAATTTGAAAGATGTTAATGTGTAGTATATGTTGGCTTGTCTAGCGGGTTCAACGTTAGACGCAGTCACGGTCTGAAAGGTGGGATTTCGGGTCGTGACAAGGGTAAGGTTGGAAGGTCTTACTGGTTTGTTTTGGGAGAACTGGAGTGGTCCGCTCCTACCTGGTTGGTTGTTCCGGCCGAATTACCTGCAAATAAATAACAAGCATATATCGTGCATAATATAAATATGATGCAAGTTGTCGTTGGACTATGAATGATGTCTTTGGACAATTTAGGATGATGTCCTTAGACCATGATATCCTAGGTCATGAATCACTTGGTGCGGGATTCGCATGCTATGAAATGATGTTCTCGGGCCATGAGAATGGTGCCTTTGAATAATGATATGTAGGTTGAATAAAAGAGATCCTTAGGCCATGAAATAATGTTCTCGGGCCATGAAGATGGTGCCTCCGAACGATGATGCCTTTGGACAAGTTGGCGATATTTCAGCCCATGAAGAATGCAGTAGTATGATGCTAACAAGACAGAGTTTAGTCTTGCGATTTGCGAAAGAAAAGAGGGGCAGAGCTTAGCCCGAAAGAAAGCGTAAATAAGTAGTGTCACGAAAGGTGATTGCTTTGAAAGGTAGATAGGAGCTTTATGCAATGAAATAAAATGCAGGGGAGGTAGCGTGGAACCTCGGAAGGCAGAATGGTAGCCTTATGCAGTGCAAGAAAAAATAAAATGCAAGGGGAGGTAGCGTTGAACCTCGGAAGGCAGAATGGTAGCCTTATGCAGTGCAAGAAATAAAAATGCAAGGGGAGGTAGCGTGGAACCTCGGAAGGTAGAATAGTAGCCCTATGCAGTGCAAGAAATAAAATGCAGGGGAGGTATCATGGAACCTCGGAAGGTCGAATAGTAGCCTTATGCAGTGCAAGAAATAAAATGCAGGGGAGGTAGCGTGGAACCTCGGAAGGCCGAATAGTAGCCTTATGCAGTGTAAGAAATAAAATGCAGGGGAGGTAGCGTGGAACCTCAGAAGGCAGAATAGTAGCCTTATGCAGTGCAAGAAATAAAATGCAGGGGAGGTAGCGTGGAACCTCGGAAGGCAGAATTGTAGCCTTATGCAATGCAGGAAATAAAAATGCAAAGGGAGGTCTTAGCTGATGATAAACTTCGGTGAAACGATCGTTACGAATGAAGCGTTGTTTTGTGATGATACTAAGTGTCGGCATGTGAGACAAGTTTGAGAGCGTCTTTTGAGATATATACGTCCTGCGGAGATAATAATATGTTTTTGGGCTTTTTGCCGTCTTTGTGCCTGCATCCAAAGAAAAATCGTGAGTTCTGTAAAGGGGAGAAGGTCAGTTCGCTTTCCCGCTGGCTTTACTTGTCCTGTCTTCTTGATAATGATAACGTTGTTGGTATCACAGGGGTAGCGTTGCTAAACAAGCTATTTTGAGAAGTAAATATGCATGGTTTTATAAAAATATGATACAACATATAATTGAGAAAGTAATTTTCTTTTGGATGAACAGACGACCATGACGCGGTTCGAGACATTGCAACTTCTCTTGCTATGGAATTTTTAGGGTCCTTCTCAAAATTCTTCCCCAGCTTGATAGGTGAATGTTTCTGACTGTTGCTTGTGCGGCGCTTGATTGGACTTGATTTGGAATTTTGAGGTCCCTCTTCAAAATTCTACCCCAGTTTCCATTCGTGGGGGAAATGAAATTTTTACTAAAATATGACCGAACCCACAGGGCTGCCTACGTATCCCCTCTTAAATGGGAATCAGGTCAGGCATAGTTCAATTACAACATTTGATAAAGCATGAAAGTTACACATAGTAACGCTTGACTGCGTCTGAGTTGATTGGTTTTGGCCAGATTTCTCCATCCATTTCTGCAAGTATGAGCGCTCCTCCTGTCAGCATTCGGTGAACCATGTACTGGCCTTGCCAATTGGGAGAGAATTTCCCTTTTGCTTCGTCTTGGTGAGGAAAGATTTTCTTTAACACCAGTTGCCCCGGTGTGAATCGTCTTGGTTTGACTTTCTTGTTGAAGGATCTAGTCATTCTGTTATGATATAGTTGACCATGACAAATTGCGTTCATTCTTTTTCCGTCTATGAGGGCTAGCTGTTCATAGCGACTTCTTACCCATTATGCATCGCTGAGCTCGGCTTCTTGTATGATTCTCAGAGATGGAATTTCGACCTCGGCAGCAATGACAGCTTCGGTTCCATATACCAACATATAAGGGGTTGCCCCAGTTGACGTGCGGACTGTGGTGCGGTATCCCAATAAGGCGAAAGACAACTTCTCATGCCACTGCTTGTGATTTTCTATCATCTTTCTCAGTATCTTCTTGATGTTCTTGTTGGCAGCCTCAACGGCTCCATTCATTTGAGGTATGTATGCTGTAGAGTTCTTGTGCTTGATCTTGAAGGCTTCATACATTGTTTTCATCAGGTCACTGTTTAGATTGGAACCATTGTCGGTGATGATTGACTCTGGAACTCCGAACCGACAAAACGATGCGGTCGCGGACGAAATCGGCCATAAGTTTATTAGTAACTGCTTTGTAGGATGCTGCTTCGACCCATTTAGTGAAGTAATCAATGGTGACCAGAATAAACATGTGTCCGTTGGAGGCGGCAGGTTCGATTGATCCAATAACATCCATGCCCCAAGCGGCGAACGGCCACGGCGAACTTGTTGCGTTAAGCTCACTGGGAGGTACCTTTATCATATCCCCATGTATCTGGCATCTGTGGCATTTCCGAACATACTGGATGCAATCCGTTTCCATGGTCATCCAGAAATAACCGGCCCGAAGTATCTTCTTTGCTAGAACAAACCCGTTCATATGAGGACCGCATGTACCCGCATGTATTTCCTCCAGCAGTTTTGTTGCTTCTCTTGCTTCAACACATCTTAGCAAACCCAATCAGGAGTCCTCCTATATAGGATTCCTCCGTTGTGAAAGAAATTGTTTGACAACCTTCGAAGTGTGCATTTTTTAGTAGCGTTTGCAGGCTCTGGACAATCCTCGGTCCATTTGGTTGCAACATCCTTTCTCAACATCCTGAAAATTGGTTCACAAATGACGGTATACTAGGCTATGAACCTGCTGATGTAATTGAGCCTCCCCAGGAAAATCATAACATCCTTCTTGTTCTTTGCTGGCAGCAATTCTTGGATGGCTTTGACCTTTGATGGATCCAGTTCTATTCCTCGGCGACTGACAATGAATCCCAGTAACTTGCCAGCAGGAACCCCGAATGCACACTTTGTAGGGTTAAGTTTCAAATTGTACTTCCTTAACTTGTTGAAGAATTTTCTCAAATGTTCCATATGGTCAGCGGCCTTCTTTGATTTGATGATGACGTCTTCCACATATACCTCGATCTCTTTGTGAATCATATCATGAAATATAGTAGTCACAACCCTCATGTAGGTGGCCCCTGCATTCTTCAGACCGAATGGCATCATCTTGTAACAATACACTCCCCACGGCGTAATGAACGCCATTTTCTCAGCATCTTCCTCGTCCATCCAAATCTGATGGTAACCGGCAAAACAATCTACAAAGACTGCAGTTCATGCTTGGCTCAGTTGTCAATTAGGATGTGTATATTTGGCAAAGGGAAGTCATCTTACGGACTGGCCCGGTTGAGATCCCAGTAGTCGACGCTAACTATGATCTTCCCATCCTTCTTTGGCACCAGCACAATGTTGGCTAACCATGTAGGATATTCGACCACCCGGAGAACCCCGGCATTGATCTGCTTGATGACCTCCTCTTTGATTTTCAAGCTCATGTCTGGTTTGAACTTCCTGAGCTTTTGCTTCACCGGCGGGCATGTTGGATTGGTTGGCAGTTTGTGAGCCACAATGGACGTACTTAGACCAGTCATGTCATCAGATGACCAGGCGAATATGTCCTCATATTCTCTTAAGAATTCCGTATATTTCTCCTTTTCTGACGGCGACAGATGAATGCTGATGCGTGTTTCTTTGACTTTCTCTGCGTTTCCCAGGTTGATGACCTCAGTCTCGTCCAAGTTAGACTTAGGTATATTCTCAAAGTTCTCGACCTCTTTAATAATATCCTCAGGTATATCATCCTCGTCTGACTCGGAATCCGTTAGTGGCGTTGCCTCATTGCACCATCGTCGGTTCATCAAGATAAGTAATAGTAATGTTGTGTAAATAAAGTAATAGGGAGGAAAACAATAGCAAGTAAATATAAGATTTATAAAGAAACTGGAAATGCTTCGATAAATTGAATAATAGTTTGAACATGAGAGCTCTTTCTTGCGGAAATTAAAATGCAAAAAGGAAAAAAATTCTTTAAATAAATAAACTGTAAATAATGCTTGTTTTGTTAGCCTTGCTACCCCGAGGCTCGACGGGCTTTGGTTGTCCTAGCAGACCAATTCTTGAGATATGACCCTTTGCTCACGACCTGTATGGAAGGGCCTTCCTCCCCCTCTTCTTCAAGAATGACACAGCAGTCCATGTTCTCATCGTCCAGAAATAAATCCCTCATTGCTGCTAATGCTTCCTCTTCATCGGTACCGTAGATGATATCAGCTTGTTGTAAAGTTTGCTCCAAGTGAGGTATTGGCTGCTCCAATGGGTAGTAGGGGCCGCGCCATGGTGGAGACCAGTTCTTGAATTCCTTCCAAGTGTACTCGTACCCCAGACCAAAAGTGGTACCGTGCTTCTTGAGTGTTATTGGCTTTGTTATTCCTTGGAGATTTTTACCGAGCCCTTTACCTGGCTCGTACCCTTCCCAATTCAAGATGCTTTCAATCTTACTGTCCCACCACTTGTCCTTATCAATGGCGTTAACTCGTTCAATGTCCTGGTAGATCTCTCCACCCAACTTCCTTCTTCCATCGATGACCGAAAAGGTCTGGCGACTTTAGATATGGTTGCTACCGTCGCCATGAATGATTACCTCTTGGTGATTCCATTT
Organism: Nicotiana undulata; assembly: GCA_005239495.1. NCBI lineage: Eukaryota > Viridiplantae > Streptophyta > Magnoliopsida > Solanales > Solanaceae > Nicotiana > Nicotiana undulata. The sequence continues at coordinate 6,295 of ML284508.1, forward strand.
GAACTTTACAGCTTGATGTAGGGTTGATGCCACGGCCCCAGCAACGTGGATACAAGGTCGTCATAACAGTAAGTTGTAGGATGCAGGCACATCTATTACTTGGAAATCTACGTCGAACCAAGTTGGTCCCATCTGTAAGCACAAGGTGATTTCTCCCATGGTGGACCTATGCGAACCATCAAAGGCTTTTACGTTGATCTCTCCTTCCTTTATCTCATGTAGACTTTTGCCCAATTTCTTGAGTGTGACCAACGGACAGATGTTGAGGCTGGAACCCCCATCAATTAGGATCCTTGTGATGAAATGATCCTCACATTGTACCGTGATGTGTAGTGCTCTGTTATTCCCTAACCCCTCGGGTGGTTACTCATCTTCATGGAAAGTGATCTTGTGGCTTTCCAGTACCTGGCCCACCATGTTGGCCATATCCACGCTGGTGATATTGTCCGGTACGTATGCTTCACTCAGCATTTTTAACAAGGCGCTCCTATGTGTTTCAGAGTTTTGTAATAGGGAGAGAATGGATATCTGAGTGGGTGTCTTGTTCAACTGGTCGAGGATTGAATACTCCTTGGCTTGTATCTTTCTCCAATGGTCGTCTGAACCTGTCTCAACGGTGGGAGGACGGTTGGCGGCCTGCTTGCTAGACTCGGCCAGATGTTCAGGGGTATAAACTCTGCCAGTTCTTGTCATCCCCTGTGCGGCAATGGCTTCCTCAGACTTGCTTTTACCTTTCCTCCTCGCTTCAGCAGTATAGTCCTATGGGATGGCGTTTCAGTAGAACGGTGTCGTTGTTGACATTGCCACTGGAATAGGTGTGTTCATTCTTATTCCCACCGGAGTATATGTTATAGGTGGCCTGACTGCAACTTCGAGAGGTCGTACAAACTCAACTTCGATCGGCACTGGGGCCTTTCCTTTGGCGGGCGGTCTCGATTCAAACTCGAGTGGGATGGACATGTTAACCTCAGCATCATCGGATGGCTGCATCTGAACCACAATTGGGTTGAGAGTAATTGCAGGTTTCTTCGGATCACCCTCTGCAATCAGCCCAATTGATCCCTCGGGATCCCAATCATCATCTACCTCAATCATATGGACACCACCTTTATGGTCGGGCAGCAGATTATTGCGAACATTAGGAGCAGGGTCCTTGGCTACAATGATCTTGTTTTCTATGAGAGCTCGTATCATGTCCTTCAAGGAACGGCATTCCTCGATGGTGTGTCCCTTCATGCCGGAATGGTAAGCACAGGATTTATTTGGGTTGACCCACCGAGAAGGGTTCTCAGGGGCGGTAGTAGGAATGGGTGTGACATAACTGGCGACTTTGAGTTTTTCATATAGCTGATTGATGGGCTCAGCTATGGCAGTATACTGTTTCGGAGGGCGACGTTCGAAGTTAGGGCGAGGTCTTGGGAAGTTTTGGCGAGTAGGTGGTGATTGGTAGTGAGAAGGTTGGGAATTATAGGCATTGTAAATGGGAGCTGGTTGGGAATATCTGGGCGAGGTAGGCTGATATGTGGGTGATGGAGCTTGGTATTGGGGTGAAGGTGCTTGGTAACTTGGAACTGGTTGGTATGTAAATGAAGGTGCGGGATAGACTTGGTATTTAGGAGAGGATTTGGCTTGTTGTGCTACCATCACGGCTCCTACATCCTTCTTCCTGGACACACCACCGGATTGCAGAGCTTTATTAATAGCTTGTAAAGCTTCAAAGTTAGTGACCATACTGCTTTTGATGCCCTCTTCAATTCTCTCTCCCAACTTGATGATGTCAGAGAACTTGTGACCCTCGACCATCATCAGTCGCTCATAGTATTGAGGATCCTGAGCTCGCACAAAGAACTTCTTCATTTGTTCCTCTTCTAAGGTCGGTCTGACCTTGGCAACTTCTGACCTCCAACAAGTAGCATACTCGCGAAAGGTCTCTGTTGGTTTCTTCTTTAGGTTCTGGATGTAGAATATATTTGGTGCATTCTCCGTGTTGAACCGGAATCTATCCATGAAGTCCATTGCCATGCTTACCCAATTAGACCATTTCTTTGGATCCTGGCTGATGTACCAGGACAATGCATCTCCTTTTAAGCTCCTCATGAAGAGTTTCATGCGGATTCTTTCATATTTTCCCACGCCGACCAGTTTGTCGTAGTAAGTCCTCAGATGGAATCTTGGATCACCAGTACCATCGAACATCTCGATCTTAGGAGGTTTGTACCCCTCGGGCAGTTCGACATCAGGTTGTATGCAAAGATCTTCATAGTTCAGCCCCTCAATCCCTTTAACTCCTTCGACGCCCTGAACTCGGTTGGTCAATTTCTTGAGTTCCTCGGCCAGATTCCTGGTTATCCTATCCTTCTCGTCGAACTCAGGGGTATGCGGTGTGGAATGAGCCATGGTTTCCACATAAATGGGATTATCGTAAGCCTGGAAGTGGTCTTTTGTCTGACCCTGGAGAGGTGGAGTGTTATGGTGACTGGCATTGCATTGTGCTAGGGGGACTGGGTCCTTGGGGTGATTTGGTTGTTTAGGGAAATTTTGTGGTAAAGTGGGGTTTGGAGCATTTGGGAAAGGGATGTCTAGAACATTGAGGGAAAGTGATAAGTGAGCCAAATTCTTGACTTGGTCAAGTTCCTCTTGGAACTTCAGCAGTTTCTTTTCCAGTGGAGACATACCCTCGTGCAGAACCTGAATACCTCGAACATCAGTGATCTCAACCTGTTCATCCCTGTTATCTTTTCTGGTGCTGCTTGCATCTGCCATCTTAGTTTTACCCTTGCTTTTTCCTTTGAGAGGATTGGGAGGAGGAGTAGGAGGAGGGCCCTTTGATCTTGTGCAGTAGGCGGATGATGCCAGAATACACGAACTAACCTTTGGAGAAGGGAATAATAAATAAAGAAAAACAAAACAAAATGTAAGGAAGTCAGTGAGGATTATAAAACATATTGCGGTAATTTAAACACGTAATGCAAAAAGGTAAAACGCATCCTAAGTTGGGGAACCTCTTTGTGCCCGAGGTAGGCCTAGCGACAAATTAATTTGGAGAACTTGAAATGCTAAATGCCTCATTTTATTGATGATACAAACGACTCTAAATATGCGGAAAAAAATAAAAGTCACTAATGGCCAATGGCCAATGGCCTCATTACATCAAAGGAGACAAAATAAAAGACACCCCTATCTACTTGGTCCTAGAAGGACCTTCCCCAGATTCGGCACTCCTTCTCCCTTTGATCAGCTTTCCCAACTCGCGAAGTCCCAGCAGCAATTAGGTCCTGGCTAGATATCCTTCTTCGGCTCCTTCAGCCTTTTTCCAGTCCTTGATCCTCTTGATGAACTTTTCCTCCAGCTCGACTATACCTCGCTCCAAGTACCCTAACCTCTTGTTGGAGCTGATAGCCATATCCTTCCATTCCTCGATCAGCTTTCTGCTGGACTCGTGTATCTGGTGATGATTATCTTCAACTTCGCGGAGCCTCTTGCGTAGACTATTGAATTTAACTTGCGCTTCGGCCTTCTCATCTATGACCCGGTGACCCTGAGCGAATCCTGGCTCGAATTGGCCCTCCATATCTTCTTCTAACCAGCTTAGATAGAAAGGAGTACAACTGGCATGATACCTATCTGGATCAATGGTGTCTTTCTCCAGTACAATCTTGCAGTGCCACAAATGCTGGGCTTGGCACTTGTGAGCGATGTCTCGTCCTGGAAGTCTACTCGAAAATGTCCCATCTTCTCAACCCTAGGTATAACCTGCCTCCTCCCTGCTTGCCTCATAACTCAGAGAGGGGCGTAAGGGTACGTTCCCCTCAGACCAATCAGTATCAGAAATGAAGTGTCTCGTGATCGGATGATAAATTCGTCCTTTGGGAACCATTCAAACATCCACTGAATCTGATCCTCGGTCAAATTTCCCAGTAACTCAACCCATCCCTCGGCATTTTCCGGCTGAGCGAACATGTCTGGAATATAGTTCATTCGCTTTGGGTGGTGAAAGGCGATATGGTCATCCCAGATTCTTCGATGGATGTCTTGTCGGTAGTCACCCCTTTGCAGGTGTTCAGTGAGCCAAAGTTGAAGCAGTAAGTTGCAACCTTCGAAATGCTTTGCTCCCTGTTTGACACTTTTCTAAGGCTCGGTATATGTCTACAATGATCATAGGCACAATGCTGAAGTCCTGTCCGTTGATCCCCTCCATTAAAGTCTTAGTGACCATGGCCAACCTAGTGTGAATTCTCCCCTTCTTTGTCGGGAACACCATTAAACCCAGAAAACAAACCATGAAAGCAAACCCTCGGCGATGGATGTGCCCTAGAGAAGTGAGGGCGAACTCATCTTGATAAGTGCGGTATGATTTTCTACGACCGAACCTTTCGTACAAGTAATCAAAAGGGATGTACGAATCCTTTAAACATAACAAGTCCGAATTTTTCTTCAGTCCCAACATTTTGAGAAAACCACGGCATGTGCGATTCTCAAGCATCAGCAACCCTGGAGATTCCAGAGCCAAACTGTCCAAACTTCCTATTTCTTCCAGCAGCGGTGTCATTTCATTGTTTCTGAAGCGGAATACTGACCGATCACAATCCCATAATAGGGTAGCGGCCTCTATCATCATTTTGTTGGGCTGAATATCCAAAAGAGAGGGCAGGTTGCCCAAGTGTTTCCTGACGAGTGCTTTGTCGTTGGAGTGAAGATCCTCCCACCAGTTTAACAATTTGGGGTGGATATTGGCGACCATGCCAAATCTGGGGAATTCGTGCCTCATTTCTGCAAAACAAGAAGGGTTAGACCCTTACCCCCACCGGACTCGACTATTTAACATCAATAATTAGCAAAGAGCATTTAATTCCCCAAATAAATGCACAGAACGTGAAGGTGTCCGTTTGGGTTCCAGGGAAACCCAATGGACTTTGGACAAGGCTATCTTAAAGGGTAGTGTGCAGACAACACATTAGCCTGGCTAGGTTTGAAAATGATTCATGCAACATTACAATAGAGTAAGGTTACTATGGGGTTTTAGACCGGTACCCTTGAGCAGACAACTCAAAGGGGAAGGCACGGAACCGTCGACTGCACCGCTGATCGACTAGTTTTACCGCAAATACGCCTTTCCGAATTTAAGGGGTGATAATATTGGAATAGCGCAACCACTCATTGTAAGCGTTGCTATAGGATTTTTGTTTGGCACGAGTGGAATATGAATGCGGAGCATGATATGCAATAAATATCATTTAAACAAATAGGCATGTATTTTCACGTTGAGGAAAGCGGTAAAAAAAGGAAATACAACAGTTATAATGGAAAGCAGTTACAAAGAAAACATGAAAATATGTCAGTTTTGCTCAGGTGAAATAAATATTTGCGAAAATTAAACAATTAACAGCATATAACGGGGAATAGGAAAAGGTGTAATCACTTAAATGAAAATTAAAGGTCCAAGTTCACAAAGCAAATTGTAATGGTATAAGCCTAGGGAAAATCCCCAGCAGAGTCGCCATGCTGTCGCGCCCCCTTTTTCCTCGCACGGGTTAGGTACGGAGAGATCGGGTTTATGACATTTTGAACAACTCCTTAAAGGAAAGGTTTAAGGAAAAGTCGCCACCTAACGATTTTTATGGTGCGTTAGGTCACCTAGAGTAAATAACTCATGAACTAGTTTGCATTACCATAGATTGAGTAAGGGCTTGAAGTTATCCCAAGGGGAAGGTGTTAGGCACCCCTCAAGATCCACAATTGTGGGTCCCAGCCAAGAAGTTTTGTGAATTTGGACGGTGAACAAGTAGCAAGTAAGGTTCATATAAGAGGGGATTTCAAACAAGCATGAGAATCTTTAAAGGTTTTGGGAAAAACATTAGAATAAACATTCAAAAAGAACCGTCCTAGGTTTAAAGTAATACGGATCACATCAATGCAATACCCGGTATGTCACACCTCGAAGAGGCGGCTACATGTGGTATTAGTGCACCGGTCATCATATCCGTATTTTACCCTTCCCGCCCCGTTAAGGAATTTAAAACGCATGTGTTGGTCACGAATGCTTATTGCGTGCTATTACCCGTCCCATTCTATAAGTCCCGGAGGGTATTTAGGACTACTAATCCTACAAGGTGAGTACTAGGTTGAACTCGTAGGTTTAAAATAATAAAATTCTAAGCGACATGTAAAACAACAAATAAGACCACAAATGTGGGAACACATAAGGGCAAATAATGGCTCACAGATCCCTCCACAAGTGAACACGTAAATCGCACGTCTCAAACACAATCAAGGTCTCAAAGTCAGGATTTAAAACAAGAGTTTTTGAGTTGAAAATCAGTAGGTCAACAGTTTTAGTAAATGGATATGTTTTGAAAACATAGTAGTGAAAGCAAAAGGTTCAGTTAAGACTGAGCAATTCAAAAGGATGATTGATTTTCAGAAATGCAATTGTTTAGAGACAGCAGTAAGAATCAAGAGTGTGTAGCAGTTTAAAGCTTTCAATAAAAGAGAAGAATAACTTTTAGAAAATCAGTAATCAGAAGTAAAGCAAGATTTAAATAAAGCAGTAATTCCAAACAGGAACCCAGTAATCCAAAATGAGGTAGGGATCTAGTAGTTTAAAGGAGTTTAGTAAGAAAAGGAAAGTGAGTAAATTGTTTCGGGAAAAACATGTAGTTCAAAATATAGAGCAAAAAGTCAAAAAATAGGATGATGCTTGAACAGAGTAAAGTTGACGCTGAAATCTAGTAATTTGAAATAAAACAGGAGTCAGGTAAACTTCAGTAAAGGAGGAATGATTTCAAGATCCTGTGATTTTGAAAACGGGGCACGAGTTTTAGAGAAAAGTGGAGTGAACTTCAAAAGAAATAAAACAAGAGTGAAAAGCAGCAGAGTTCAAAATTTAAGAAGGGACTGATTGGTTTTAACACTAGCAAGCAAAACACAATTAGTTGGTTTTAATACGTATTAGGCCAAAAGTTTGCCTAGGCGCCATATACATTTCCTACTTATTTCAAAGGGGTGGACATGCATATTTGGTCCTGATTTTAAGAGGGGTGTATTTACAGAAATGTTTCAAACAGTTAACCACCTTTTTAACGAGATTATTAATTTAGCATAATGATTAGGTGTCAATAACTGCAATTCAAACAGATAGGAAGTCCTAAATAACAGGATATTTAATGCACATAGGAATACCTAGAAGACATGATTTCTAGATGCTATGATCATGAAAATGCAGTAAGACCTTATAACGGTTTATATTACTAGTTATAATTATTAATTGTGATCCTGGCTTGCAAAATGAGTGAAGTAGACATGCTGAAAAATAAAGAACCTAAGCAGGATTTCTAATGCATGAGATGCATGTCCTAGACAGGTTATCTATTGCACATGTAAGTAAGAAAAACCCTATAAGCATGTTTTCTACCCCTTACTAGACTAAGCATGCATAGTCCCCCTATATTCACTATCCAAACCCCAATATCTGTTTACAAGTTATTACAAACCAATAATAATGAATTACAATAACAAAAGGAAAATAAGAAGTTATTTCTATAGGGAGCCTTCAATCAGTCCCAATCTTCCAACCTCACTCCTTTCGAGTTTCACAACCTTAATATGGTCTGGGTGCGGCAAAGCTCCCATGGGCCCTCATTGGGTCCCTGGCCAATACCAACACCCAAAACAAATTGCCAAAAGTTGGACAAGTGCAATGTGGAATTACCAGCCTTGTGTGTCAGAGTTCAATGAGTACTCAGAGGCACTCAAGGCAGTGTTCACACGAAGGGGGTAGTACTTAATTTCTAAGAGTAGTGTGAAGTGCTAGGAGAGAAAAGTTTGTAGTTGAAAGAAAAGAGTTTACAAAACTGGAGAGTTGTTTTGAAATATTAGCTAAAAAAAAAGACAAACAGAAGTACTGATCAAAAGTCAACAATATAGAGTTGCACACAAGGACAATGGGGTAAGGGGACAAGTTGATCACATAATAACAAAGAGATACATAGACTTAAGAAACTCATTTAAGCATGGTTACACAAATCAAAGAGGTTCAGAGGACCAAGAAATGGTCAAGTTCAGACATGATAATAGATAGTAACAGAATATAGTCATGACAAGTGAGATTAAGAGCAAATAACAGTCATGCAAGCATGTAAATCATAAAAAGGGTAAGTACTAATAGATAAAAGGGTTCAAGGGGATCAGGGTACATAATACTGGACAGGAAAGGGAAATGGCTAACAGATGCATATAAGGATAGGCAAGGCCTATGACAAGTATTGATTCAATCATAAACATAGAAATCCCAAAGAGATGAACATGGCAAGTATTGATAGGCAAACAGGTAATTAGTTACATGTTGCATAGTAGGAGCATAAGTAGAAGACAATTGAGAGTATAATGAACTGAGATAAGAGTAAACATATTGGTTTGGGACTTAGAAATTCATTAGAACATACCACTGATAAGAGAGGGCACAGCAGAATGCAAGAGCAAGGTGAACACACAATATTGGCCTTGGCTTAGAGCCGAGTAGAAAATAGCAAAGTAAAGAAAAGAGAGAAAGCACAAGAGAGCTTAGAATAATATTGATTGTTGTCCCTTGTTATTGAAAAACATAGGGTATTTATAGTTAAGAATAGGTAGTAAAATACAATGGTAATAAAAGAGGACAGGATCCAATCAGTGTAACAAATACACGGACCCCTTAAATCAGGGGATTCAAACTCAGAGAATGGTAAAACAATATGGCCATATATGGTAAGAGAAAAACCAGTACCAGACTTAAGTAAGGAAATAATCCAGGCATGTTAAAGAACAGGGAATCTCGGAATCAGTTAACCATATAATCAAGACAAATCATTCTCTTAAATTAAGGGATTGAAATTCAAATACTAACACACCTAGGCAAGGTAAAAGAAATCAGTCGAGAATTGAATTAAGGGAAGGACTAGGCAATAGAGTAAACAATTAAGGCCAAATTCATAGATTCCAATCAATGAGAGACTCATGGAAGTCAATCAATCTGAACAAACATATAGTGCTCATCAAAACAGGGAAACCAACATCGATTAGAAGGGAATTATTGAGCCCTTCTTCAACATATAAATAGAGAGGCAAATAGAAGTAGCAACATGCAGGCCTGGCAACATCGACAGTAAGAGGCTAGAGATAAACACACATATGAAGCAAGTAGGTAAAGAGCCTTAAAAATGGCTAGTTCGTAGCATGATAGTCATAGAAAACTCAGCAAGAGTTAAATAGTCAAACCAGCATGAAGATACGAACATAGAAGTCTAAGAAAATTAGGGTTTTCACCATAAAACAAGTTAAAAACAGTAGGATCATGGAATCAGTAAGTATGAAAGGGTAAAAACTCAAACATACAAGTGAAAACAGTTCGGACCAGTATAGGAAAGACTTAGAGAAAAACCCTAACTAAAAAATACTCAAAAGCGTTTTAAAGTTGATGAAACTTAAAGATCGAGTTGAGAATAGTATAAAAACATGAGAGAATAAGCTAAAATAATAGAGATTTAAAAAGGTTTAGGTCGGAGCTAGGGTTTCATAAGAACCAGAGCAAAAATACGATAACCTGCCGTGAAAACCCATGGATAGTGGTGAGGAAGGCATGACAGTGTTAAAACCCGTCGGAGAAAGGCCGGAATCAACCCAGGCAGAGCTCCAGTAGCTATTGGGTATGGTAAATACCCATGGAGGTCTTAGAGACAAATTAAGCCGGAGCAAGGAGTCGTCAAGGCGGCTGGTGATCGAAAGGGGAGAGGTCGGAGGTGGCCGGAGTGGAGATGAACTTCATCGGAGAAGAAGGTGAACCAGAAGGTTCTAGAGAGAAGGAGGAGGGAAAGAGACAAGAAGAGAGAGAGAGAGACAGTCTCGAAGAATGGATGGTCGGGGGGTAGTTGAGAGGTTAATTATGGTAGGAAAATATCTAGGTCGTTGATCTCATTTGATCAATGGCTCAGATTGAGTGGGGGTTGGGCCGGGTAAAGAAATGATTTTGGCTGGATCATTTAAGGTCTGGTAGGTTGGGGTTAATTGGGTCTGAAATGTGGCTAACATTTAAATAAAACAGGGCTAGATGTTAAATACCCAAAAAAATAGATAATTAATTAATTAAAATATCTAATAATTATGAAAAGATGAAATTAAGGTTAAATAGGAAAAATTACAGTAATTAACCCATATTAAGTGTAAGAAATGCATAAGTTCCGAATTAAAATAATACAAAATGTCTAATTGGGCCATAATTACAAAATTGTTGTAATTGAAATTAAGTAAGGCCCAATTGACTAATTCGTGAAATAATTGGATTTTAATAGATAGAAAATGATTATAAATAACATGCTGAGCTAGGAAGTATTTTTAAAATTATTTAGAGCATAATTTATGAATTATTTAGATATGAAATATTAAATAAACAGGGAGATAATTTAAATAAAATATGGAAACAAATAGGGAAAAATACTCATTATTGCAAAGAGTAATTTTGAGAGCTTATATGCAAGTTTGTAAATAGTTTGAGGAAAAATTGGGTATCAACAAGGATGTGGTGGCTTGAATGGACAGAGAGTTGGTGAGACTCTCAAGAGAGTTCTGGGGTGTATTGGAGGAGAAGAGCGCTCTAGATTTAGCAAGGTTTATTTTTTGGCCTGACTTCTCATTGAAGGCTTGTAGAGTAGAGTGGATGATATTGTAGTTTCTGGTGTTTGCCTTGGCAAACAAGGTAAGGTCATCATCAAAGAATATGTGAGAAATCCTAGGGCCAACTCTGGTAATACTTATGGGTTGACAAGTTCTGTCCAGGACAGCTTTATCAATAGCCTTGGATAATCTTTCCATACACATTATGAACAGGTAGGGAGACATTGGATCTCCTTGCCTTATGCCTCTTGATGGATTGAAAGATTCAGTTTTTCCACCATTGACAAGAATAGAGATGGTGGAAGAGCTAATGTATGACATAATGAGTTTGGTTACACCAGGGGGGAAGTTGAATGCATGGAGGGTGTCCCTGATAAAGGACTATTCTAGCATGTCAAATGCTTTTTCAAGATCAATTTTGAGGATCATATTGCCATGTTTTCCTTTCATTTTCCTAAAGTGAGTGATGATTTCCTGAACTATGATGGCATTGTCACGGGCTCTTTTGTTGGAGAGGAAACTGGCTTGACTAGGCCCAAGGAGATGGGGCAACAGAGGTTTTATTCTGTTGACAATGATCTTGGTGATGGACTTGTATACTGTGTTACAAAGTCCAATTGGCTTGAAGCTTTTCAGCATGGATGCTTGGGGGCACTTTGGGATGAGGCATAGCAGGGGTTGGTTCATGGTTTCATCCATGGAGTTGGAAGAGAAGCATTTCTATGACAGAACTACCCACAATGCTCCAATATTTTTGGTAAAAGAAGGGGTGGAGTCCATCAGGGCTAGGAGATTTGAAAGGTTTATGAGAGAAGACTGCCCTTTTTATTTCTCCCAACTCAAGAGGTTTGTCCAGGATGTCCCTTTGGGAATCAGAAAGGGTGTGTGACATAGAGAGATAACTGGTGGTGGCCATTGAGACTTCGGAGTGGGAGGAGGTATAGAGGTTTGTGAAGAAGCCAAGAATGGTTGATTGGATCTCATGTTGATCATAGAGCCAGTTTCCACTTTCATCTTTAAGGGAGAGGATTATGTTCGTTCTTCTTATGTTGAGAGTGGAAGTGTGGAAGAATCTAGTGCTCACATCACCCACATTGAGCCAGTTAATCCTAGACTTGAGCTTCCAGAAATCCTCTTCATTTTTTAGGATAGATTTTAGATCTCTGGTCAGGTTTGTTTCTAGGTTTAACAAATTGCTACTAAATTGGTAATTGGGAGATTTTGGATTCCTGCTATTCTAGCTAGAATTCTTCTTTTCTGATGGAAGATGTTTCCAAATGTATCTTTGTTCCACTTAGTAACAATTCTTGTGAAGGAGTCGGTGGATTGGAGGAGGGTAGAATGATCAGTGAAAGCCTCATTGATAATGTCAGGGAAAAAAGGGTGGCTAGCCCACATGGTTTCAAATCTAAAGGGTTTAGTAAGGTTATTGGATGGTGTCTCTTCCATATTGACCTGAATGGGGAAGTGATCAGAGTGGGTCCTAGGGAGGTGCAACACAGTAGCCTCAGGGTACTATTTGATCCAATTTTCATTGTCAAAGCACCTATCTATTCTTTCAAGGATCAGGGAGGCTCTATTACGTATCTCTTATTAGACCAAGTGTATTTACTCCCTTTGTAACCTAAATCTAGTAGCTTGCATTTGTTTATACAGTTCCAGAATAGGTTACTGCGGCTAGGGCTTATGGGCTTGCCCCCAAATTTATCCCTTGCCTTTAAGACTTCATTGAAGTCTCCTCCCACAAACCAGTTATTTGTCAGAGTTTTGGAGATAGAAATAAGGTTATCCCATAGGATTTTCCTTTCAGCAACCAAATTACTTGCATAAATTGCAAAAAAAAACCAGTGAGTATGATTAGGTAATATCTTTACCATTGCATGGATACCTTGGGGTGTGGTGGCCACCTCATCAACACTCATATTTTCCTCCTTTCACATAACCACGATCCCCCCAGAAAGGTTGATTGTCGCAGATTGAATAATCATATCGAATCGAAGCTCTTCTGACAGCTTCTTATAGTCAGCCATATTTTTTCAATAAGGACGAGCATGGCTGACTTGTGCATTTTTACCATCCCCATACAATGCCTTTTGGATTCAGCATCGTTTCCACCTCTAATATTCCATATTACAAAGTTCATTAGGGGTGGTGGGGGGTTGGTAGAGATCTTCCTGAGGATTCCTCGTTCCTTGCAGAACCCTCGTCGGAGATGGATGGGCTTTCCTTTTAAGACTGAGGACTGGGGTCAGATTCAGCAATGGCTTGATGGGTCCATGAGTCTGGAGAGATACTAAGCTCAGCCCGCACTTGATCATCATTCTGGGGCACAGGATCACTAACACTTCGTTGGTGTCGGGACTGAACTTGATCGCCCTGACTGAGTCCATTAGTAGTGAGTCTGTTCGTAGGGGGCCCTGTCACGCCCCGAACCTGGGGGGAGAGACCGGCACCTGGTGCTTTACCTATCCTTGCGTACCAACTTGTGACAAAGGGACTCTGGACTTATGATGTCATACTTTGGCCATGGTACACATTGCATGACAACTGTGAATGCTGACTAAATATCAATATAAAGTTGGGCCAACAAGACCGTCATAATTATTGCAGCTGACAAACCAACCAAATATACATATTGCACTAACTGACATGATATGTCTACAAGCCTCTACTGATGGATATACTGTGATCGGAACATCTCCCCGACCTACTCATAACATATATACATACACACACACACACACACACACACATATATATATATATATATATATATATATATATATATATATATATAAAGGTTCTAGACCCGGCAACTCTGAAAGGCATGGAGCTTACCGATCAAGCTGAATTCGGGAAATACTTAATGAGGAGGTCTACCTGTCTGTCTGTCTGAACCTGCAAGCATGAAATGCAGCGGCCCCAAAAAAGGGACGTCAGTACGAAATAATGTACCAAGTATGTAAGGCAATATACTGAAAGCTGAAACTGAGCTGATAATATAATAACTGAAAGTAACTGAGAGTCAAAGATAATCTGAAGATATGCTTACCTGCTGATACTGACTCAACTCTCTCAATATAGTAAGTAAAATAGTTGTCCGGCCCTATAAGGCTC
>ML284508.1:20279-35335 GCA_005239495.1 Nicotiana undulata
ATATATATATATATATATATATATATATATATATATATATATATATATATATATATATATATATATATATAACTACTCTGTCGTAGTAGGCTCGCTCATAGGCGCTCAGCCATACTAGGCTCTGTATCCCGACCAACTGGACTCGCTCATAAGCGCTCGGCCACAGTAGGCTCGGTATATAACTTACCATCTGATCAGAGCTTGCCCAATAGGGGCCTGCCCATCGATTATAGCTCGATGGTAATGAAAATACTTTAATATTGTATATATATACTCGTTGATCTCTTGTCTGGAAGAAGGAAATACTCAATTGAATATGAAGTTCGATAAGGAGAATATTGTAGCTTACACAACTAGAAAAATATACGTAAATTCCGGGACATGAATTTTTCTTTATGCCTCATTATCAAACTTGTGTAATTACGAGACCATGCAAAATGAAGGAAGAGCTTAGCCTTAATATATCTGGAGTAGGGGAAAATTCGTGTGATATTTTTAGAAGGATTGCACCGTACTCCCTTAGAATCGCAAAATCTCGTTGTTATTACCAGTGGTGAAGCCACATGGTGTTAAGGGTGGTCAACTGACCACCCTTTATCGAAAAATTACATTGTGTACGTAGGTAAAATATTACGTTTAGAGGTATATAACACATATTAAACACTCTTTGTCGGAAAAAAAATTCACTCATTTTAAATTTGAACACCCTTGAAAAAATTTCTAGCTTCGCCATTTTCTATTACGCAGTATAATGTCATAGAAAATTGTGCTTAAGACCGTTACCTTGATGAATATGACCATCTTTAATTTGTGATAAAAGCCTTACGTTATTTAGCAAAATTTGAGCACAAACTTGATCTTTGTTTTTACCATTATTGAAGGGCGTAGTTTAACGGTAGTGGAGGCAGCAACAATGGCATATCCCAATAGCTTGGATATTAATGGAAGCAAACAATCTTTTTCTGGGAATTCACCTTTGCTAAGGGATCCAAGTGCACAACCAAAGTCCATACCAAGAAACTTTAATTCTACCATTTTTTTTAACTATCAATTGATGGATCAAGAACTGGTTCTTGAATAAACCCTAACGCATAGAAAATTGTTCAGATAATAATTTGATATTCTTGAGAATTCCATCAGTATATCTTTAGCAAGCCTTCATAAGAATTCCTTTGGATTCCATACGTTACTACATATGTAATCACAATCACTTTGAGAGATTTTTTATATACTTTGAGTGTGGCCCCCACAATTTTATGACTAAGCCATATAATCCTTATATTGAAACACTTTGCAACATAGTTCATGAGTCATTACTTAAAGTCATGGGCTGCCACGTGTATGAATATAATACTTATCCAAAAGTTACCCACTTAATCTCTTAATCAATTCATTAATCCCCACTAGTCCAATAATTAACCACTTATCCACATAATTAAGAATTATCTCAAATTACTTAAAATGCTACTCACTTTTAATATATTTTATACACCTTACTCTCATGGTCATGTGGTACCTTGTATGGAACTAGTCCGTAAATACCGGGTATTATAGCTCGGACCGTATTTTATCCCTAAATGTCAAACTTCGACGAAACTTATTTCTTCGATTCTCTTAACCTCTCACCTTCACGAATTTACATATCACTTGTTTGTAAATAGCATAAATTCCTATAACCTCAAAATAATCTCATTCCCGAGCTTGCGTCGATTAACTTACGACGAAACTTTAACATCCGAAAATGCGGGATGTAACATCTCATTTCTGAGCTTATATCGATTTACTTATGGCATACTTTCACGTACGAAAACATGGGTGTAACAGGGTCGTAGACTGTTCCCTCTTCCTCTGGCATGCTTTTCTTTTTGAGAATTTCTAGGGCCTTGTTGACTCCCTTTTTTATGTTGCTGAGGGGCGGCGAAGTGCTCGTCTCTTTTGGTGCAGAAGATGATGGCATTTGATGAGCTTGAGGGTTGATTTTTACAAAGACCAGGTCCGCTGTTGGGTCCTCCGTCGTCCGATCTGGGAAGAAGGGAAGGGACTGGAAAGTTTGAAGCATTTGGCTGTTGAGTATCTGGGGGTTGATGTTCGGCGACACAATGCCCTTGTTCACCATCGACTACCATAGATATGGACCAAATGCAACTAGAGCTTTGTTCAAGGCCTCTACAGAAACCCTCACTAGGTGAGCTGGGTTTTGGACAATGAGTGCCATTCTCTGGTTTTCCAAGGTGAAATTGTAGGTTAGGCCCTGCCCCTGTAACGCCGCTTCCAGCCAAGAAGCTGGTAGATGGTCAAGTGGTAGTGGCAGAGAGGTGATGAAAGTTGTCATCTGTTCTTTTTCCATTTTTGTGTTTTTTGGTTTTGCTACTTTGGGTAATAGGGGGATTAACTTAAGGGCATGATCCATTATCACGTCTTTTTGTGTCAAATCTCGGTCAGTGGAGGAGTTGTTGTTAATTTTTCTTGGGGAGGGGGATTGAGCATTAATGATGAATCTTTTGGAGTTGATTGTGGGTGTCTTTTCACCTGAAAGGGGAGGTTCCAGATAGAGCACTTGATTGTTCGTGGTGACTGTTGAGATATCCCCATTAGAGGTTATCTCAGAGGAAGTGGTAGGGGAAGCGTAGGTGAGGGGTTTTGGGTAGATTGGGTTGACAACCTCTAATTTGTTTTGGGGCCCTATTGGAGGGGCGTGACTGACCCCATCAGATCTTACCACAGATTTGGGGTTTGTGGCCTCGATAGATGGGCCAAAATTGGTGTCATGTTCATCGGGCCCTGGTCTAGCTTTTTGTTTAGTGCTTGTATTGGGCTGGGGCCGTGATGGGATGGTGGCCCGGCAATGGGGTTGGGGCTTAGTTTACCAAATGGGCCATTCGGCCTATTTTGGGGTTTTGGGTTAGGAGCGACATTTTTCGAATTGTGCCGAATAGTTTGAGATTGAAGAAACTTACTTGAATTTTCATCGAACATATTTACCTGGATGTGTTGAGAATGTGAGTTTTGGTGTTGGATATCTGTCCTAGCTCCATTTTTGTCATTTGGTTTAGCATGACTCTGCTTTTTTCTTTGTGGGAAGGTGACGATTTTTCACTCATTCTCTTTATTTTGTTCTTCATTTTTTTCGGAGGATTCTGGTGCTCCTGGTGGGGTTGTGGATTAAGGTTTTCTGTAGTTACATCCCTTTTGGGTATGTCCAATTTTGCCACAAGACGTGCAAATTGTCCCTTCTCCTTCATAGATCACTGCTTGTTTGTGATCTCCAATTATGACTGAGGTTTCCACTGGGGTTTCAAGGGGGACTTGAATGCATATGCGGGCGTATCTTCCCCTGAGGGTGGAGGAGGTGCGCTGGTCAATTGTCAGCAATTTGCCTAGATTTCTTCCCACTTTTTCTAGAATTTCTTTATCGTAGAACTCTGTTGGCAGTTGTGGGAGGCGAATTCAGATGGCAATGGATGAGAGAGTGGCCTCCTGTGGGACAAAATTTGGTTCCCATTTTCGAACTGATAAGAAGTTCCCTGAGATGAACCATGGTCCTAGGTGTAGTACCTTAACCATATTTTCCTCTAGGCTGAATTTGGCTATGAAGAAGTCCTATCCTAGATCAATCAAGATTAACTGTTTGGATGGTTTCCATAGTTCAATCAGTTTAGAGCGAATATAGTTGTGGGACATTCTAAGTCTAAAAGACCTTTATGATTATAGAGTAGCGCCATGGGTGGTAGAGGGGAATTGAACCTTCCATGTGTTTTTCCCTTATCATTTTCTGTGTTTGGGGGAATGTCATCCTCATAATATTCGTTTTGTTGGCTTGCCGGTTTGTCCAAAAGCATTTTCTTATAAGAGTGGGTTGGTTGAGTTACTTCAATGTCCATTTGGTTTGGCTTGTCCGGTGGTTCCGACGGGATATGTGTTGGAAGCATGGATAAGTCAAAAGGTGTTTATAAGCCAGTTTGACCAGCTTATAGGCTTAGCCAAACACAGTCCTAGTCTTCCAAACTTGCGGAACCTCAGTTTGAGTTTTTACAAATGTAAAAGTTAAACTCATTAGTTATCTCTTGGTTATCCATTTTCTAAATGGATAATATGGTTCTTATCCATTTTTGACTCATTTATAAAAAAATCATTATCTAACCCATATTTTAATCGATAATATGGGTGGATAACTACTTTTGTTATCCATTTTGCCACACTTGAAACAACAAATTGAATATGGTTAAAGGAATTGATTCCGTTGATTCATTTTTCCCACTCCTAAGTGCTTCAAGATATGACCAAGGAATTGTGCCTATCAAATTGTAAAGCAGAAGTATTAGATAAAAACCCTAAAAAGAACTGATTTAATAAGGGTAAATTCATGATTCATGAACTTGTATTGTGTAGATAATTAATTAGATATTTAAATGAAGTCCAACAAATAAGTAGAGGGTTACTGCTATGAATTAACAAATTCTCATACTACGTGAAAAGTATGTGGTCAATATGTTGCATTGTTAATACAGTGAAAATGAAATAAAACCAAAATAATAAGAGCAAGATGAATATTATTTTATTTTGATTTTATTTATGAATCGTGAGGAATACATCTTACTACTTGATCAATTGGACCAACCACACTTAAATGTCGACATTGAATATAAATCAATAACTGCAAAAATTAGTTGGTAATCGGATATCAAATTCTGCCTTTTGCATTAATTGTATAATACCGTATAATCTTTTGACACTAATACTCATTGCATTGTTTGATTTACCAAAAATAAAAAAATTAATTTTGATTTTTTTACTTCCCAAAATGCCTTCTGAGAATTAGATAAACCTACAAAATGAACCAAAGTCTATCTGGCAATATCAAGAACTTACGGTATGCATATTCTACTTAGAAAAAATGGCATGGTATTGCAATGCATAAATAAAATTGATAATTTTTTAGTCTTATATTAGGATTGGCAAAGGCAGCCTCCAAAAATTGGTAATGTATAGTCAAATCATAAAAAAACCTAGTTCCTTATTTATTCTCTCTTGCCGAATTTCTTTTTTTTTTCTCCCCGTATTTCTTCTGCAATTTTCTTTAAAAAGTTTAATGTTTCTCGCGATTGAGACTGCTGAGAGTTTTCTCTTCTCTTCGGTGGAAGTTGTTGTCTTCCCCGATTGCCGTAGGAATTTCTTAGCAATCTTATTTTGTTTTCTTCATAAACAATGATAAGAAACAATGACCTTCTTGTCATAATCTTACTTTGTTTTCTCATCTCGATGGACCGCAGTAAAAACTGCATCAACCAAATAGAAAGATTATTCCTAATCATTGGATATTTCTCTCATTTGGCGAACAATTTTAACAATGTATCAATGCGTAATTGAAAGCAAAAAGTGAGACCAATAGATTTATGCGTCACTGACCAAAAAGTGAGACATATATATATATATATATATATATATATATATATATATATATATATATATATATATGTGTGTGTGTGTGTGTATAACATGTTGTATATCGTGATATACATTGTTGGATTTGGCAATATAATCTTAGATCGGAATCAAATTATTCAATTTAATTTTAAGAGGGAGAAATTCATGTTGAATAAACTTATTTCAGTCTTGTTACTGATCACAGAATCTTTTTTGATATAATAGGTTTAGAGCAAGTGCTAAAATATAAAAATAATAAATATAATTATGGGAGTAAATTAATTTTTGATATGCATTTTGATATCCATTTTGGTATACACATATTCGATGTGTTATATAATGCGATATACAAATAATACAATATTTTTTATTGTGATATACATTGATATCGAGACCATAATAAATTTTAAATAACTATATTTATAATTTTATATTTTAGATATGCAAAGAAGAAAAATAAAATTTTAATACACATTTCGACATACACAAAGAAGAAGAAAATAAAATAGTGATATACACATTATTGTTGTGATATACATCTATTGGCTACCTAATCCCAATATTTATAACTAGGGTTTTTCCTGCTAATTATGTGAGTATGTTGTCACACCATGTCAAAACCTCTTCTACTTAACATCAAGTTGAAATGTAAAAATTGCATGGGGCGCCCTATTTGGTCACCCATTTTTAACTTATACCTGTTTTATTTTTCTGTTTGCATCCGTACCCATTTCTTTTTGTTAAAAGCGTTTTAAAAAGATGATTTTGCCCTTCTTTAATAAAAGGTAGACTGTAGGACAAAACTTCGGCATGTTTTGGTATGAAATTTTAGCAAATGAACTAAATAACTTCAGCATGCATTAGAAAAAACTCACCAGAAAATTACTACTGCTAGACAAAACTTAAGCATATTTAGTCAGAAATTTTCGCAAATGAACTAAAAAACTTTAGCTTGTTTAGACTGAAGTTTCGGATAAAACTCATGACAAAGTTGTAGACTGCAGGACAAAGCTTCAACATGTTTTGGTATGAAATTTTAGGAAACGAACTACATAACTTCAGCATGCATTAACAAAAACTCATTAGAAAATTACATACTGCAAGACAAAAACTTAAGCATGTTTAGTATGGAGTTTTAGCAAATGAACTAAAAAACTTAAGCACGTCGAGTTTGAAGTTTTAGCAAATGAACTAAATAACTTCAACATGCATTAGCGAAAACTCATTAGAAAATTACGTACTACAAGAAAAAAACTTAAGCATGTTTAGTAAAATTTTAGCAAATGAACTAAAAAACTTAAGCATGTTTAGTTTGAAATTTTCGAAAATGAACTGAATAACTTAAGCATGTTTAGTATGAAGTTTTAGCAAATGAACTAAATAGCTTCAGCATGTTTATACTAAAGTTTCGGATAAAACTCATTACAAAACTGTAGATTGCAGGACAAAACTTTAGCATGTTTTGGTATGAATTTTTTACAAATGAACTAAATAACTTCAACATGCATTAGCAAAAACTCATTAGAAAATTACATACTGCAAGACAAAAACATAAGCATGTTTAGTCTGAGATTTTAGCAAATGAACTAAATAACTTCAGCATGCATTAGCAAAAATCCATTAGAAAATTACATACTACAAAACAAAAACTTAAGCATGTTTAGTGAAGTTTTAGCAAATGAACTAAAAAACTTGAGTATGTTTAGCTGAAAGTTTCGCAAATGAACTAAATAACTTAAGCATGTTTAGTATGAAATTTTAGCAAATAAACTAAATAACTTCAGCATGCATTAGCAAAAACCCATTAGAAAATTACATGCTACAAGACAATAACTTGAGTATGTTTAGTGAAGTTTTAGCAAATGAACTAAAAAACTTGCGTATGTTTAGTCTGAAGTTTTCGCAAATGAACAAAATAACTTAAGCATGTTTAGTATGAAATTTTAGCAAATGAACTAAATAACTTCAACATGTTTAAACTGAAGTTTCGGATAAAACTCTTGACAAAACTGTAGACTGCAGGATAAATAACTTCAACATGCATTAGCATGAAGTTGTGGCTTCAATGTGAAACAACTTCATGATATATTATCATGAAGTTTTAACTTCAAGGTAAAACAACTTCATGCAAGTGTGATCGTGAAGATGAATCTGGACAAGTTTTTATTTTTTTAATAAAGCTGGTGAGAGGAGAGGATGAGATCATTTTTCACGAATGAGGTTGCAGATCACGCGATTAATGCGTGATGCAGGTTTTATATCTTTTGTCAGGGTGCAATTATCATATTATTACGGATATTTTATCAACTGACTACCAAATTAATAATTTAAAAAAAATAAGATACATGTTAAAAAGTGACACAAATATAGGGTTCGGCTGCAAACCCCAGATGAAACCTCTACAAAGATTGGGGTCTTCACTGAACGAAAGGCCCATATACAAAAGCACAAGAAACCAATAAAGGGCCAAGAAAGAAAGCCCAATTAGGGCTATTTTCGTAATTTCAAGAATTAGGTTTTCTATACTTAACCCGGATAAGAAGGCAAAAGCCGTTTGCTTCTTCTTCCACTTTCTCCTGAATTGGTGTGAAAATCCTAGCGCCTACAGCAGCAGGTCTTAGTTGGTGTGAAATGGCCAAGTCGAAAAATCACACAGCTCACAACCAGTCGTACAAGGCCCACAGGAATGGCATCAAGAAGCCAAGAAAGCACCGCCATTCATCTACCAAAGGGGTATGTAAAAACCCCATCTTTTTTCTGCTGTTTGTTAAAAAATCATGCAAGTGTATCTCTTTTGTTCTTTAACTTGGTATTTATTTTGATTCTTTTGGAGTAAATGTAGATGGATCCTAAGTTCTTGAGGAACCAGAGGCATGCCAGGAAACACAACAACAATAAGAGTGGTGGATCCGCCGATGAAGAGTAAACAAATCCCTTAAAGTAACCATGGCTAGCTCTGCTTTTTGAATTTATATCTTGTTAAGTTTTTGTTTTTTGTTATGGAATTATAGTGACCTATCTTAGTTTGTTATTCTATTATCTAAACCAGTGATTAATCAATGACATTGTCTTTGCAGTCTTATTCTGGTTACTTTTTAATCAGCAATATTTACAGCTGATAAGTATTGTTTCTCCCTCTTTTGGGATTAGTATGATATCTGAAATGTCTTTCTTTCTAAGAACATTTGCTGTAGTTTTGAATTGTAATTGCTGAATGATGTCCCAAAGAGATGTTGATCCCATACCTACAAATTTGCTTCGGGCCTTGTTTCTCCCTTGACTTGTAGTCCATGTTAAGCTCAGTCCTTGTTTTCAAAGGACAAATAGCAGGGATCAACAACCATCTTGATTTGATTTGCTTTTCTGAAACTGTGTTTAGCTGTTATTTTTAAAGTGGATGCCAGAGATTGGACCGAAGGCTCTAACCTCCTAAGTTTTGGTCACTGAAACCATTTTCCAGAGTAGGGCATTGTATTGTCACCTCAAAATCTGATAATTCCTCAATCACCCACACCAACTTAGTTTTAGACTTTAATTTAGGAATCTAGTATTTTGTTGATAAACTTGATGTTCATTCACTTAGATGTCTTTCCAATTCCTCAGTTTTTCATTCTAGATGCAATTTCAATGCAAAGGACAAACCAAAAGTACACAAGGGATGGCAGGGTGTTTTGCTTGGAATGAATTGGGTGGGAAAATATTGCATCATGTGATCTTTGCTTGGTATTATCTCTACCACTAAACCATCAAGTGCTTATTCCATTAAAGCAAATAAATTTTTTTAAAGTGTTAGACTAGTAAATTTACCATGAAATATATTTATCAAGTTTACCAAATAATTAAATATATATATAAAAAATAATAAAAAGTAGGATATTACAAAATTCTCAATATTAAAAAAATAGCAGAAACATCAACATAATGTGAGATAACTGGGATATATTTAAAATAATTAAAGTAACAAATATCTCAAATTTATGTAATGTAGATAGAGCTTTCAATTAGTAGTTAGTTACATATTTTGTAATTTCCAATTTTTCATATCAAAGGAAGAAAAGAAAAATAGGTAAAAAGAAGAAAAGAAAGAGGAAACAACTTTTTTTAAAAGGAAAAAAGCGGAAGAAGATGCAAATCTAAAAATTTCAACAGGTTAGGTAAAATGGATTTTTTTCTTGTGCAAGAATTTTTTTCTTTGCACATTTTATAACACAATAAATTAAGTCTCTCCATCATGTTTAAAATAAGTGAGAAAGGAAACAAACCTCTAATACCAAATCTATGGTGACTCATTCACATAGTATTTCTATTCGTCGTTCTTTGTTCTTGTTAGTATGAACCTCTATTACTAAAACGAAACTCTTGAATAATATGCTAGAGTTAGAATTTGTCAAATATATTACACTATCATCTTAATTCAAATTTACATAATTAGCCTCACCTGATAGAGGTAACTTCTATAATGAAGTTCAAGTATCAATCTTTGGTAACTTCTGTTATTGAAGTTCGAGTATTAATCTTTTTCACTGCAAATACATAACTTACGCTGGGTGCTTACTCTTATGGATCATATTGGCTAAGTTGTTCATATATAAGGAATCTAGTTTTTATCTTAGTCAGATGAGTTTTTTCAACATCTACATGAGCGAAAAATCAAATTAAAGTTAAAGATATTAAAGCAATAACATAGTCAGTGAATATAATCCCAAACGGATAAGTAAAGAGAACACCCCAATCAAGCCCGAAAAATTAAATAACTTTTACGTACAACAACAAAAGGAAGGCAATTCTTTCACAAAAAAGTAATTTGTCAAAAAGAGAGGGGAATTACATGGAATGAAGTGCTAATTGGATGGAGTCCACAAATGGTGTTGTTCATCTTCGGAAAGTACTGTTTGAATCAGGTCTCCTGTCTATAATATCTATACCCATTTATCCAAAGCCTCAATAGCTATGTGAATCAGATTTGTGAAATAGATTTGTATGTAACTTTTTTTAATTATAAAATGTGAATGTTTTGCACTCATTTTCTCTCATTAGTTAAGAAAGGGTAGTGTAGTAACGACAATTCTTAAGACGACACAATTGTGCATTAAAGGGTGGTAGTTTAACAGTCATTTCTCATAACTATAGGTAAATACAATTAAATTATGGTGTAAATGCATGAATATATTGATTTTTTAACATGAAAAAATGAGTTTAAGATGACAAAAAATTGAGAAAAAAGACCTTTCCAGGTGCCAAGTCAGTATTTTTTATCCCACTTTTATATGTATATAGATGGATGGAAGTTCCTCTAGTTTGTTATGTTGGCAAACTGAAATTCTTGTGGTAAAAGCGCGCATTTAGAGTTTGTGACACTGCTGCTAAGGTAAAAATTTAAGATGTACTTATTGTACAAATATCTGGTCGTTTTCTTTTTTTGAGCAACAAAGATTACTCGCTAATATATAATAAGTAAATCGCCTAATGTTGAAGTTGTCTGGAAAAAAATCACGGTTTGTCCTTGAAGACAATTAGATATCAATCAAAAACTACTTTCAGGCTGAAGATGAAACATAAATTAGATTAGTGAAGGGTATCTTTTGAAGGACAAATAAGAGAAGAAATACGATGAGGTGTGGGTGTGTGACATATTGGACGACTAGTGGGGTAGCCCGGCTTTGCCCGGGCCCAACGTGAACAAACTTACATTGGAGTGAGTTTGTGTACAGAGTAGAAATAAAAGATACAGATCTGCTAAAAAATGTTACAGATTAATAGGAGACCATATATACCTAGTGCATAAATGTTGCCTTTTCTAATCCTTCTGTCACGACCCAATTTTTTTTCCGTTGGATATCGTGATAGCACCTAGTCTTAAGGACTAGATAAGCCTAATATTAAATAACATAAATCATAATATCAAACTTTTAAATACTTTTTGGAAATAATTATTTATGCTTTGAACATCATTCCCAAAATCCGGCGAGTACAAGTCATAAGCTTTAAAAAATTTACACTAAAATCTCTAATTATCACTATTCGTAATAAATACAACAGTGTATGAACAAAATATAAGAAGGGGACTCCGAAACCGCGAACGCTAGAGCGGTTTTACCTTGAGTCTCCACAACAACAACTGCGCTGCTAGCTATCGATCGACCAGCTATGCAAAACCTGAAATCTGCACAAAAATATGCAGAAATATAGAATGAGCACACCCATAGCGGTGCCCAGTAAGTATCAAGACCAACCTCGGTGAAGTAGTGATGAGGACTAGTCAGGACACCCACTGGTCTAATAAATCAAACAGACATAAATATGGGAATAACATAATATACCGTCTATCTAATGACTACACATGTAATTAACACGTAACAAGTTCGAGCGGAAGGAAAAATACAGTAAAATACAACAAAACATCATAATAATATACAAGAGGATGAACGGGAACACAACCCGAAAACTGAAAACCATAATACGGTAAGAACAAGTAATAATTCAGCTTGCAACAGTTTCCACGCCAGGCCTTAGCCAACAACCCGAAGTGTTTTTATAAACTACTTCGAGTGTAAACCTTCGCCCGTAAGTTTATATTGAAAGATTTGAATATAATCATTTCAAGTAGAAAATTTCTTTGAAATATACTTTCGCCGACTATAAATATATACATTTTTAGAAAGAGAAATCTACAAACCCAGTTCCTTCAAAATAAATGCTTTCCAAATATACTTCCCCAATAAATGTCTTTCAAACATCTTTTTCCGCAAGACAAATGCTTTTCAAATATACCTTTGAAATAAAAGTATTTCAGACATAGTTTTCTTCAAGATAAATGATTTTCAGCTATACTTTGCAATATATATCTTTCGATCATAATCTCTTCAAGATAAATCTACCGGAATTTCGTCCGTAACTCAGAATTTATCATGCAGTACAGGGGGAAAGCTCCCGGAATACGTCTATAGTCCCAATTCAAATATGCAATGCAGTACATAGGGAAAGCTCCCGGAATACGTCTGTAGTCTCAATTTAAATATGCAATGCAGCCAACAGAGAGAACAACTAGAACACGGCAGAAACATCGTACATTGCCACAACAAGCACAAAAGCAACAAAGGACAAAAACGCCAAGTGCGACGAACAAATCAATACAAGAACTTAAATCACATTAATGGTACAACTTACTCATAAGAAGTATCCACTGAAGGGATTGCCAAGCATAAAGAGAAAACAGTGTAACAAGGGAAAAACAAAGCAAGTATAACAACGATTCTCAATATTCAAGTTCACAACAGGAAGAAATCAAATCATCCCGGCAAGGGAAAACAACTATAACTAATCTCGCTTAAACAATTAGTTTCACGGAATAAAGCTCAGCTTGAATAATGCTCCGTAATAGGCCACACCAAGGGTATACCATCAACATGGATGATTATCACACTAAACCTAAATAACACTTAAGGAAAAATCATATAAATCACAGTATACGACTCACGGGCATGCTTGACACCAACCAAAATATTTTTCAATTACGGCAAAACAATTATAGGGCTAGATAATACAAATTCTAGTCAATTAGGCAGTTTATGAGAAAATATAGCATGATGGTACAAGAGGTAAAATATTCAGTTAAGTCAATTAAGATCAAGTAAACAACAAAGGGAGACTAAAAGCAGAAAAAATCCAATTTAAGCAGGTAGAGATAGAAGTGGAGTCTGAGAATGACTCGAGTGATGGAAATTTCTTCGATACAAGTTGTAATGTACCTTACGGATGGTGGAATTCATTGAATGATGGAGTTGTACTGGTAAGTGTAGAGTGTGCAATGTATGTGTGTGCTTGTTGCTTCAATGTGTGGATTACTTTCCTAGTATGTGGATTGCAAGCAGGGTCAGGTCGTTCTGTTTACTTGGTTAGTGTAATTTAAATTGCGTAGAGTAAATGACGTTCGAGAATGGTTCAAACGGATTCAAGGTTATATGTAGCGATCGAGGATCTTCAAGGTCAGAGAAGGGCTAGAACTGAGATTTACGGGGAAGGTGTCAAGGCCTGTGATGTATTTGCATTATCATGGATTATATCCATCAGTATCAGGAAAGTGAAGGTAATGACTTTAAATTCGCAGGAAGTCTCTTCAGGGTAAGTATTTCTAATGGGGTGCTTTTGGGGGATATTTGAGGGAGTACTCAGCGGCTTATGAGCCTTAGACTGTATATTTATGCTTGGGTTTCATGCGCTGAGTCTAGATTGAGAATTGCGGCATTATGGCAAGAAGAAGTATCAATTCGAAGGTAAGTCAGAAGGAACTTGAATGAATAGGACATCTTGGTAGTAGGTCGGATCGGCATGATAAACGATAAGGGAT
Source organism: Nicotiana undulata (assembly GCA_005239495.1). Classification (NCBI taxonomy): domain Eukaryota; kingdom Viridiplantae; phylum Streptophyta; class Magnoliopsida; order Solanales; family Solanaceae; genus Nicotiana; species Nicotiana undulata. The sequence goes on from ML284508.1 coordinate 34,051, forward strand.
ATGATTAGTTCTGTGGGTGTTATGAAGTAATGAGTTGTTACAGGTGTTTCTTAGCAATTCTCTTGGGATTTGGTGGCATGCGTAGCTTGGTTGAGTTAGAAGGATTCAGTCCTGGCGGTTTGGTGTTGTACAAATGTGATTCGGGAGTTCTTGATGGTTTCTACCACGGTTAGAGATGTATATTTCTACTGGCGTGAGGGCCATGTGATGTATAGTGATTTTGCTTCTAGATGGGATCAAATGGAAAGTTCTTGGCTAGTTGGGTACGTAGTTGTTTGTGGCTAGGAAGGGAGCATGAAGTTCTCATATTTATCATAGGATTGCATGGCGTATGCGGTATTTTGTGTATAGTGGAGAGTGGCATATGTGAGGTCACGGTTCAGTTCTGGAAGAAAGGTCAGAACTGGAAGTTTCAGATGACTAGGTAGGTGATACCACCATTCGGTGGCTTGATGAGGGTATACATTCCAGAAAGGGTAATGTGCTTGAATAAGGGTGCTTCATTGGTGTTACGACGCTCTCTTGTTGGATCGACTGTTGATATTCGAGTTTGCTCGGGGGAACAGAATAATTTTAGGGGTATCCCTCGCAGAATGATAAAGCATTAGGGGTGTTATATATTGAGTGGTGGAATTGGGATCAGATATGGTAATTGGTGCGCCTCATGGATTTTGAGACTGGGAGTTTTCATGAACATATTATTTTTGTAGTCGTGAACTACGAGGATGCGAGCAAAGCTAGTCAGGCGTTAGAATATGTCATGACTCAGTCATTGTGAACTTTCGGAGAGTTATCTATCTATTGTGGGTGACCAGAGATGACTTAGAGTTATTGGTAGGCCAGTATGGGTGTGTGTTCTACACTGAGTCGAAATTGTTTGACCCCAAATTTCCATTGTTGAGGGGTGTATCATTTGATTGTCACTGAGCATATTCGTGTTTCGGAGTGGTCTATGAGTTACCTTTCGGTGTTTCGAGGAGTTGTGATTGTTGGTTATGTATGTGCATAGGGTGTAGTTCTATCGGGTCTTTATAGCGAGATTTGAGTAAGGTAAGGAATTGAGTGTTGCAGGATTGAGACGTGTTGGTTATGTTCCTTCTGGTTCGGGTGGCATGGTATCGTCTGCTTTCCCGCATGGTTATGGCAATGCACCTCGAGTAATTGATGTCGAATTTCGCATGGTTATTGATTTTGAGCAAGGTGGCTTGGAGAGTGTCAACTTGTCCAGCGGTTGGATGGGATCACGCCTTGCAGCTCAGTTAAGTAGAGGTATGATCCTTGGTGT
>ML284514.1:0-19524 GCA_005239495.1 Nicotiana undulata
TAATTTTTTGAGTCATTTTTGAAAATTTTCTTTTTAACATAGCTTCTTATATTATTTCTAACAGATCTGCCAAGTTTCATATTTTTTGGAGTTGATTTGAGCAGGTTTAGGACGTCGGGGGGCCAAACGCAGTGCAAAAAGGGCACAAAAATACCTCTGGGCAACACTGCCCAGGGATGCGATGATGCCAAGTCTATGTGTGATCGCACATGTGATATGCGATGCCAAAATGCGATCGCATACCAACACAGAAAGATTTGAGAAAATTCCAGGTATTTTCGCACCTGCGGTCAGAAGTCCGCAGGTGCGATCTCACAGGCGCGGCTGTATCTTTCGCAGGTGCGACTTAAATCGCTGGTGCGACAAAATATCCGCACCTGCGGTCTCGCAGTTGCGGAATATTGACCGCAGGCGCGGAAGTCGCCCTTCTGTGCAGCTTAAATTACAACATCCCCAGGTCAGTACTAACTATTAAATTTTTCAAGCATAGAGGCAGCATTTCACTCCTCTCCTTCACACCCTACATCTTCACCCACTAACCCACAAGAAATCANGCATCATTGTCCTTCTCGGACCATCCATGGCCATGAAAATTGTACAAAATTTATCTCAATAATTATTTTCTTTGGTCTAATAGCTTGTAACTAGAGTAGAGGGGTGAGGATTGGTTGGGCATAGAGATTTAAACCAGTTGTGAAGTTGTGTGAGGAGAGATTAATAGGCATTTGCCCGCAAAAGGTTCGGGTAAGGTAAAAGAGGGGAAATCTTGTGCATTGAACTTTGATTTATGAATAACTGAAGTCTTGATGACAATGGGTATACTAATCTGGAAGTCTTGAGTACAGATTAGCCTCCCAAATCATTGTTCAATTGAAAATTTTGAAATTTTTTTTTGGTCAGTAAAAATTTTGACGAAGGACCGCAGGTGCGAAAATTCTTTCGCTGGTGCGAGTCCGCACCTGCGGATCCTGAGTCGCTGGTGCGCATATAGCCGCTGTTGCGATGAAATTTTCGATGTTGCGACACCGCACCTGCGACCAAAAGTTCGCAGGTGCGGAAACTGGCAACTTTGAGCAAAAACAGTGTGCTTGGTTTTACTTTTCCAATTAAGGGTATACACTCCCTAATTGCTGTTTTTCTTTTCCAATTAAGGGTATACACTCCCTAATTGATTTTCTTTTCCCGACATGGGTGAACACGCTCCCTAGTCGATGCCAATTAAGGGTATACACTCCCTATTGATGTTTTACTTTGCCAATTAAGGATATACACTCCCTAGTTGATGTTTTACTTTTCCAATTAAGGGTATACACACCCTAATTGAAGTTTTACTTTTCCAATTAAGGGTATACACTCCCTAATTGATGTTATATGTGATGCCAATTAAGGGTATACACTCATTAATTGATGCTTTTCTTTTCCAATTAAGGGTATACACACCCTAATTGATTTTCTTTTCCCGACATGGGTGCACACGCTCCCTAGTCGATGCCAATTAAGGGTATACACTCCCTAATTGATGTTTTACTTTTCCAACTAAGCGTATACACTCCCTAATTGATGCTTTTCTTGTCCAATTAAGGGTATACACTCCCTAATCGATGTTCTGCTTTTCCAATTAAGGGTATACACTCCCTAATTAATGTTTTACTTTTCCAATTAAGGGTATACACTCCCTAATTGACGTTTTCCTTTCCAATTAAGGGTATACACTCCCTAATTGATGCTTTTCTTTTCCAATTAAGGATATACACTCCCTAATTGATTTTCGTTTCCCGACATGGGTGCACACGCTCCCTAGTCGATGCCAATTAAGGGTGTACACTCCCTAATTGATGTTTTTCTTTTCCAATTAAGGGTATACACTCCCTAATTGATGTTTTTCTTTTCCAATTAAGGGTATACATTCCCTAATTGATTTTCTTTTCCTGACATGGGTGCACACGCTCCCTAGCCGATGCCAATTAAGGGTATACACTCCCTAATTGATGTGTTACTTTTCCAATTAAGGGTATACACTCCCTGATTGATGCTTTTCTTTTCCAGCATAGCGTATACAATCCCTAGTTGATTTTATTTTTCCACCCCCAGTGGATCTTGCTTCGAGATATAGGGTATCCACTCCCTAGTCTGCAATAACTCCGGATGGACTGATCCCAGCTTTTCACCGCTTTCAATAAAAAAATAGTGCAGATTTCCTTACAATAACTCACGAAATTTTCCTAGTGAAAACTGGGACAGAAAATTTCATTCGTTTCTTTTAATTTTATTGCAGATTACATTTTTAGGACATTGGAACTCGAGACGACCGAAAGAAAGAGTTTCGATCCAAAATAATAATAATAAAACAAAAAGAGGAAAGAGAAGATTTAATCCAAAGTACAGAAGCGGAAAAAATGTGGACCGCTCAAGACAAGACTGAAGTCTCAAGCGTTGCATGTCCCTTGTTGATCCGAAATGCTAAAGAAGATTAAACCAGCGCCGACAACTAACAAGCATCGAGGTCCAGATCAAGTCTGTATAAAAGCAGCCAAGATTCAAGATCAGGCTTCAGCAGACTAATAGATAGGACTCTTGTAACTCATAGTTGATAGGTTTAGATTAGTCTTTTTCATTTTTCGTTGCTTTGGTATAATAAGGAGCTCAGCAGCAGTAACAGCAACAACCGCAGTGAAGCCACAGTTACCCGGTAGTCCCAGCTACCAAAACTTCCAGAACTACACTGACCTGATTCCTTAATAGCCAAGGATATGTAGGCAACCTTTGAAGCATGGTTCGGTCAAACTTTTCAAAAAACGCTTCACATGGAGTATGCGAACGGGTGAAAGTCGTTCATGGCTCCTCACTTTGTCTTTGCCCGAAAACTCTTTGTGTTTTCGAGCAAAGAGGGGCAGCTGTGAGCATGTGATTTTTTACTTACCATATATTCCTACAAAATTCATTAAATTATTTAGTATTATAATTTCTATTGAATTTCAGTGCTATTTGTGAATTAATTTATCATGGCATAACCATAATTTGCCTTCTTAATGTTTGTGAATAATTTAAGGTTGCAAATATTGCAAGTTTTAAATCATAATTTTACCTTTAATCCACAATCAAAAAAGTTTTCCTTTTAATTAGGTAAAAATTAGAATCAGAGCTAATTAACACGTATCTGTAACTAATTGAAGTACATAATAACGAAAATATGATTCTTTGGCATAATATGGATTTAATTGACAATTGGTTAATTTAATCTTTCTTCCCAACCAAATTGCCAATTTATTAGGAGTGAATTAAGTGGTGTTACTCTTAATTAATTAATCAATTTATAATTAGACAAAAATTAAGTTAAATTTAATTATTATATTTTTGTTAAGTTTAAACTTAATTAGAATTAATTAATTATAATAATAATAAAACAGGACCTGGGCTAAGCCTGCCCAGGCCCAAATCATTTCTCTACAACCCACCTAAATACCCAGACAAATGGACTCAGACCCGGCCAACCCAGACCACCCAAACGACGCCGTTTAGCCTTCCATTCACCTCAGTCGTTGGATCATCTTGATCCAACGGTCCGAAACTCAACATCCTATTGATATTTAACTGTTTCAAAACACCACCACCCCCCTCTCAAAGCCTAAGTCCTACACCCCCTGAATGTATCTCTCTTCTCTCTTAGAACCTCGCCTGAAGCCGCCGTCCACCGCCCCAGCTCCGCCAGCCGGAAATCGCCACAGGCGGCGGAACTCCACCAATCGACCCCAAAATTTTAACCCACAACCTCCATCACCTCCCCAATCACCTCCTAGGTTTAGGTTTCCCAAAGAACCACTCTATTTCGACTTATTTTGGATCTGAAAATCTAAAAAAAAGAACCCTAAAGCTTTTAAAGGCGATTTTCATGACTATGTGACTCAAACTCACATGAGTCTATGGTTCTTGACAAGAGCCATCGATTCATGCAAGTTAGAGTCACCATCGATCTTGCCGGTGTCCGGTCAAAAGTCCGGCAAGTCACTGAAGTTCATCCAAAATCACTATTACTGGTATTTCTTGTTCCATTCTTGTCTTTTCTTCGTTTTTCTTTTCCTTAAAAATAAAAAAATTAATATAAATACAGTCGTATGTATCACTGTTTAGTAATAGGTGTTTATGTTACTATTTTCATCCATGGCCTCACTAGTATATCATTGTCGTTCAGTTAAACTAATCGATTAGGCCTCATAAATTTTTCCGTAATAATGTTCAAACACTGTCTGCCCATCTCTCTATTTCGCCTCATGATTTTGTTCATTGGTGTTCATCAGTTGAAGCATGCATATTTCTATCTTTAAATTAATCCTGAGTACGTAGGCTAGTTAAAGGTCAGTCTTTCAGATGTGCGTACAATGCATGACTATTCTATTTTTGTGTGGTGTTTTTCCCCTTGTAGTGTGTAGTTTAGGATGGATTAGAATAGATTTATTCAATTAACAAGTTGCTTGATGAAATCAGTAGCAAGATTAATTTGATAATTTTTTCTTAAATCAGTTTTTAATTAAACTTTAGGTTTCTTAGGTAGTTGTTTTAATCCTTGAAACTCTATTTTTCCTGCTTACGATTAATTAGGAGAATTTGCTAATTCCCTGATTAGGTTTGACCAGGTTACCTTTAGGTTAAAGAAGTTCGACGTTACCCCGAAGGTTTAAAAAATTACAAATGAAGCAATTATAGTCTTTTTCAATACTAGAACCATATGGTTTGGGTCTCTGAAGTTAAATTAAAGTCAAAATCTATGGAATATTTGAAATAACCAATTTTAAAAGGGTGAAATGTGCAATTTATAAAATAGGACATCAGAAGGTTATAGTATTGTACAGCTGTCCCATTTTGCACATGCCAAAATACTAGAATTGGGCCTGAAAAGGACAGATAGTTGTCCAAATAGAGGAATAATCTGATTTTTAGGGCAGAATATGCTTGTTAGATACCACCTTAGGTTACCCTATAAAAAGAAAATGACTCCTAAATTCTAAAGGAAGAAAAAATAAAAACAGAGCAACAGCTGCTGGTAACAAAAAAAAATTCGGTAGAGAAAAGAGAAAAGTCTGGTTATCCTTTTTAACAAAAAATCAGTGTGTTGCCTCGGATTCCAAGTTTTCTCCTGCTTCTTCCTGGGTTTTTTCTGATTTTGAGAGCCTGGTTATTCATGCTCAAAAAAAATTCTGGGTTGGGTTCATGCTATGATTCCTGATTTTGTTGTTGTTTACCCCCTGCTCCAGCCCAAGAATTCACTCTGTCTCTTCTTCTTTTGGATTTTCACTACTATAGGTATGTAGATCTCACCCAATATCCGCTGTGATGACATTTACAAAAAAATGAAATATGATGTTTTGCTTCTGAATGAGCTCTTGCTTGTGCCGTTTGCTCTAGTGTTAGTTCCAAAACTTGTCTTAAGTTCTCAGCTTGTTGTTTAAATATGTAGTGCTATGGAGTTACCTTTTTTCTAAATTTTCAGAGTATTCATGTGTTGATGAGATGATACATGGAATTTGTGTAATGCTTTGGTACTGTTTACTTGTTTTTTTTTCATACCTGAGATAACTAATAGTCTTTTGTCTTTTTTATTTTATTAAATTTCTGCTTTTTTCGTATGAAGATTTTCATCTAGAAAAGTGAAAGATTTGACACTATTTAGCCTCATGAGGCAACTCAGGGACAATATAGACTTGCAAATCAGCTTTGTAGCTGCTTTTGCAAGACAGAGTTGTGGAAAATGTTTGAAACCATCAATACCTTAAGAATCGAGCTCATGTGTCCCATTTCGATGCTCCTTATGACCCAGATTTAGATTCCTTCTATTATTAAGTCTTAGTGATTTCGACTAAGACTATTAAGTATTCTGTATAAAATTTGTATAAACATTTATGATTACATCCAAATTTTGACTATTGTTATTGATAGTTGTGGGCATGATCTGATATTTCAGAGTTTTCTCTTTAAACAAAAGGAATCGTTTTCCTGATGGCCTTTACTATTTACTTTCAGCATGTTGTAAAAGTTATAGCTATGCTTGGTTAAAAATGAAAGTCCTTTGGTGACCCACAGGTTGAAATCGCCTATTCATAAATCTGTTGAGAATAGCATGCTGTACATGACCAGTTTTCTTTTTTAATTAAAGGTAAATTCAATGACTGAGAAGTATTTCGCATATCTGTAGGTGCCTATCTATGTAAGGTTTTTGTTGTTGATATATTCTCATTTTTTGACAAACTAAAAATAGGATCTAATTAAGAGACTCAAATTTGCTATTGAGTAGCGTGATTTACAAAAAATAGCCTAAGTTAGGATTTGGCCTAAGGGTTGATTAACTAATTGGGCTAAAACATGGCCATAGCCCAAACACTTGCCTTTAGGGTAGTAAATCTAATTCCTATATGATTTTATACATATCTTATAGGCTAAGGATACCTCATTTAGATTAAATTATAAAACTTAACGAATATTCCAATATTGCTTCAAATAAGCATTTTCGTGACTATACATAACCTACACTCGGGTGTGGCAACTCGTGCCCCCGACCCTAACTTCAAACAATAATAAAATCACACGTAGCAATCGCGGGTGCATTTCATGTGACGCGGTTGCGATGTGTCCAAAAATAACAAGTGTACGTCATCATGACTTGTCCCAAGATAAATCCATAAAACATCAAAAATGATTTATATGCATACCCCGAAAAGCTAAAATACCTCTTTCAGATAAAAATTCAATACTTAGAGAATAATTGAGTATCGCCTCAAATAGGCATTCTAAAACTGTCAAGACCATAGTCTTGACTACATAATCTACACTCGGGTGTGACAACTCATGTCCCCGACTTCAACTTAAAACTATATTAAAATCACGTATTGTAATTCGCGGGTGCATTTAATTTAGCGCAGTTATAACATGTCCAAAAGCAAACGAGTGCACGTTATCGTGATTTGTTTTCAAGATAAATCCATAAATGTCAAAAAAAATGGTTGAAAAATCAAAAAGGACAAATGCACAATAGGCTAAAACACGTAAGCAATCAGATGATTTAGTCCAAATAATAATAGTTAAGCGACCGTGCTAGAACCACAGAACTCGAGAATGCCTAACACCTTCTCCCGGGTTAACAGAATTCCTTACTCGGAGTTCTGGTTGCAGACAAATCAAAACAGAGTCAAACTTCCTCGGTTTGGGATTTTCAAAACAAAACGGTGTCCCGGAGCATCATCAAAAATCCGGGTGGCGACTCTGAAATAATAATAAATACCAAAACTGTATAATGTCACTTAAAGTGGAAAACTCCCTTATTACCCCCTCATTAATCCGCGGTAGTGAAAAAGGAGGTGTGATAGCTCCTTGTATTAATGTTCTTTTTTAAAAATGACAAGGGCCCCCTTTATATGGGGAGAGGGGGGGGGGGGTCCCAACATAGTACATTAACATTTATTACAAATATTTTCAATTGATACCGCTATTTAATGTCTGAGTACGGAATTGTACTTTGTTACAGAGCTGCTTGCCTCAATCTTCGTGCCACTCCTTTATGCCGATCCTGAACCCGTATTACTTCGAGATCGGACGTAAGGGACGCTCGAGGTCAAACCCAGGGCCATACCTCGAATCTTCTGCGAATAAGCTACCAATAATCATAAAATTAGCCTTCCCGATTTTGGCCATACACAGATAGTCCCCGCATTTCTTAGAGTAGAGTGATAAGAAACGTTCTCGAATGTTCAACCCTTCAATGTTTCTGCCATGGCGTCAGCTCGTCAGAGCATTTAATGATCTCCCTCAAAAGAATGCGCGAGGTCACTGGCGGCACGACCTCCGAGAAAAGTTACGACCCGCCAATGGTCCAACTCCCCTGTTTCCCAAGCGGTTCCCACATGACTTCTATATATACCGCGTCCGCGTGCCATCTGAATTTTCACTTCCACTTTTAATTTTTCAGGGCTTCTTGCGCGCTCATTCCTCCCCTCAGTTCATATTCCCATCTTTTTTCTCATATATCTCGATTCAGTTATGGCCAAGACTTCCAAGACGATCCATCGAAAAGAGGATATTTCTTCCCCCACTCGCCCGTCCAAGGACAAGGTGAAAAAATCACCGAGCGTTGAGCAGTGTATTCCTGGCGATTTCGAGACAACCTCCGACCTTACCATCAATAGGCTTCCCAACAAACTGGGTCGATGCGAGCCCGTATCCAGGTATATCAGTATAATTCCCAAAGTTGAGAGGGTGAAAGCTGATTGCGGCTGGGAGAAAACAATGCTTATTGAGATTCACCAGGCTGAGGAAGATATAACCACTCATAAAGTCGGCTTCCTTAACATCTATACATACCCTTTTACACTTGGACCTGTAGACCCATCTCCCCTTCATCGATAGATCCAGTCATACTGGACTTCTGCTGTCAATACCGAGTGACACTCGATCAAATATATCCTTCCTTTTGGAGGATCGTTTACATGCTTCGATACTTTTCCAACCAGGTCGAGGGAATGACTTTTACCCTTGACCACTTAATATGGTTGTACAGTCCCCGAGTTTTCCTGGGGGGGGGGGGGGGGGGGGGTTAATCAAGCTACACCATCGGTCTATGAAGCCGTTTTTTGCGACTATCGATGAGGACAAGGATCGAGGCTGGATGAGCCGGTTCGTCAGAGTGAGGACTTCAGATGTTATCCCAGCTGATCGGATGTCGTTCCTAGAGGAATGGAACATGAGTTATAAGTATCATTGTTTTAGATACATCTCGTTCTTCCCTTACTTCTTCTTTCTGAATTGGACCTCTCTTGATAATACAGTTGTTATCTGGTTCCCTGATGCGGTCCCAAAAATCTCGAGATGGATCAGACGTTTGAACTCTGCCTTTTCGTATAGTATGTGTTCATGGTGGGACCTTGCCAAAATGCGTTGGCAGGCCAAGAAACACAGTAAGCCCCTTGCGTGATCGTTGCGTATTTTAACGCAGGTAGAAGAGAAACTGACATGTTCTAGTAATACAGGCCTTGGTGATAATTGGTCGATGACGCCGGCTCCACCTGGTGAGACAAGTGCTTTGGGTCCAGAGAAGGGCAAAAAGAGGAGGAAAGGGGCTTTGGGTGAGTCTCCAAAATTAAAGAAAATCAGGATCCGCAGGTCCAAGACTCATGCTACATTCCTAACTCCGGCTGCTACAGACGATGATGGAGATGAACGCCCTCTAGCACAGGGGGTGGTCAGAAGTTCCACTATTCAGGAAGTCACTGAGCAGGGGACCCCCGAACCTGAAATAGCTGAAGGGGATCGGCCTCGATCGGAGCAAAGCACTGGCAGTGATGGAGTCCTCGAGTATCAGTATGGTCATGATATGGTCTGCCGAGTTTAGGGAGATCGAACCTGAAATAACTCGGATCAAGCAAATATCTCGACCGAGATCGTTGATAACCTTGATATGGGCCCTTCATTTTCCCCTGGGGAGATGGGTGATGCTTCGAATAGGGGTGTCGCCGATGTGAGGGTATCTCAGAGTGAGTTTGACTCATTTAGATACTTCTTTACCAGTCTTGAGGATGACAGTGATTTCGACGCCCCGGTCGCCCTTGAAGAGGCAAGGAAGCTTCAAAAGCAAGTAATCTTTTTCTCTCCCTTCAATTTTCTACCTTCATTCGTTAATATCTTCCCTCCGTACTACAGGTCTAGAAGTTGTACGAGCATGCCTGTTCCAAGCTTCATATCGATCTCACCAAGCGCAAGGAGGAGCTTGGGAAACTCAAGTCGGAGCTCAAAATGTCAGAGACATCCTCCTCCCAAAAGGATGAGGTGTTGAACGAACTCTGATCCAGTTTGGAGGAAGTGCGCCACGAGCAGTCTAGTTTTGTTGAGCAGGTAAATATTACACACGATTTTATTTCCTTTCCTCCGCGAGCCGGGGCTCCCTTAACATGACTTGTCCCACAGATCGAACAGGGGAATTCCCAAGTGAGGCAACTCTAAAAGGAGGTTGTGTCCAAAGACACGGAGATTCTTAAGCTCAAGGAGCAGAGAGAAGTTGAGACTTCGGAAAGGGACCTTTTGCAGGATAAGCTAGCCTCGACCCAGGGTCTTCTCCGGAGCGCCCAGGGTGAAGTTATCTCACTATATGCGTCCAAGGCTGAAGTTGACGGTCATGTTTCCTCGTATAAAAGGGACGTGATTGCTGCCAATAACCGGTCTAGGCAAATATTTGAGAAAGTAGGGCTCAAGCTTACCCGAGCCGTTATTTGCGCTCGCTTGCAATATAAGAGGCAAGCCCTTGAGGAATCAAGTGTGAAAGGCGTCGATATCACTGACGAGATAGAGAAGCCCGGGATAGAAGAGGAGGGGTCAGTGCTTCCTACATGTTCATACGTGAGCTCAGATGACGATTCCGTCAGTAGCTCGTCAGATGGTAAAGGCGAGGAGTAGGCATGTTTTGTCAATTTTGCGTTTTCTTTTCCCCTTTGTACATTGGCTCCTGAGCGGAGTCTTGTGGGGGCGTGCCCTCCGTAAATATATTTTTGTGAATACAACGGGGGATTTTATGTTTCCTAATTTCCTCCGTGTAATGGCGTTCCTTCCATTTTTGATGTTGGTCTGTCTGGCATTTATTTTCAGAGAAATAGAAGCTGTCGAGATTGGGTACCACCTCGGGCCAGTCCAATGTGTGAATTTTGGACGCTTCCCTTTAGGATCTGTATTAATAGCGGCGGGTACTCTCGATATCGGACATCAACTCGAGATAGGATTGATAGTTCCCTTAGAGAATTACGCAAGCAACGATGAAGCTTCTAGAGGTTGGGGGCCGTTCTGAGATCTCGTCAACATTGATGTTTCTTTGTAGCCCGTAATAACAATGAAACTCCCTGAGATCAGTCTTTATGTGGACGGCCCTTTATGGTTCATTACGACAGTAGGGATCCCCAAAATCGAGTACCATTTCGGGGACAGACTGACAGCTCTGTGGACGGTCCTTCGGGGTTTGTAGGCACGATAGCTGAGACTTGAGATAGGGTGTTCTCTCAAGGTTGAACCGATACGAGACCTCGAGTCTTTGGGCAATGCTATTCATATGATATGGCCCGAGAGATGACCGCAGTGGTCCCACCGGTTCGTCCTCCTAGGACCGGTAACGACACTGCCTTAATTAACAGTGCCTCAAGGTAAGTTAATCAGTCGTTGCTTTGCCTTATAAATACATTGGCTTCCCTTGATAGAAGGCTTCGTCATTTTGAGCAATTATCTCTTTCGTAGAGCCCTTCGCCCTTACATCGTTTTTTTTTCTATTTGAGCTCAGGGCTTTCGCCTTGTCTCTCCTTCCCCACGCCGGAGCACCTATGGCTATCACGTCAAATCCCACTCTTCAACAGGAGAGGGATCTCGCTTTTGTTCCTTGCCTGATCGATGGCGTGTTGGTGCCAGACGAACGAACATCAAAACTCGAGGCCATGAAGAGAGAATGCGGATGGGGTAAGAACGTGGCACTGCAGATACCTTCCCCCGAAGAGAGTATCATGACCCATGTGGAGGGATTTTTGAACGTGTGCAGGTACCATTTTACTTTGGGCCTCCTAGATAGGGTTTTGCTTGATCTTTGTAGAAGGTATCAGGTTACTTTGGCGCAGGTTCATCCATCTTCCTGGAGGATACCATTGATGATGAGATTCTTTTCCGAGAAGGCTGGGATTGTGTTCACCCTTAGTCATCTTGTCTGATTGTACCGGCCCTCGCACTGTCGGGACCTGATCACTCTCTGATACCGATCTACTCGGCCTCTTGTTGCTAGCGACGAGGAGGAGAGGGATCGCGGGTGGATGAGTCAGTTTGTCTGGGTGCGGACTACTGATATTATCCCACAGGAGTTCATGCCCTTTCCCGAGAGATGGAATTTCAAACGTAAGTTTATATGCATTCAAAGCAGACTTTGTGACTCCCTTCCCTTTGGCAGCAACTCCGTGGATGCCATTCGAGATTCCCCACTTGGCGGATTGGGTTCGGAGATGGGCGGCTTGTTCTTCTTGTGATGAGAATAAGTGGAAATACCTGATGGAGGGCGGATGGGAGGCCTCGAAAATGAGAGATGAGAGTAATCGGAGGCAATCCCTTACGCACGGGGAAACCTTTTTTGAGGCAAGGTCCTCCCAGTATTATAAGGGCGGTGATGTCGTGCTTCACAGGTTCGATGTTTTTACCTTCGGTGAAGCGATTCCTCCCTTGCCACCGTTTTACTCCCCTGTCGAAGGTACTTCGAGGGGGGAAGATTGGAATCCGTCGATTTCCCTCCTTCCAAGGGTACCTTGTAGGATGTTCGGGGCCAAGGACCGTGTGATGCGAGCGGACTCCTTAAAGATGGTGTCTCTTCTTGGGATAGTTCGAACGGGGCCAAAGGAGACGGGATAGGAAACACTCAGTCGGCCTTCGAGGAGGCCCAGCGATTTTGCTCTACGGTGAGCTTCGGTGATCCTCCGATCTTCCAACCCCGTATTTCTATTTTTTAACCAGAGCTTGCTTTCCACAGGTCTTTTGTAAGTTTAAATATGAATTGAGGAAAGCTTCAGACAGTGAAATATCCTTCAAGCTCCTTAGTGATGATCTAGCAAAGGAGTTGACACACCATCGGTACGAGGTGAGTCGTAGCCGCGACTACGAAGTTCGCCTCGAGGAACAGGTGATTTCTGTTATGATGACGTACATATTTCCTCTCTTGTTCTCGGGGATAAACGTTCTGGTGTTGCAGCTGCAGAGGAAAACGGAAGATCTGGAACGCCTTTGGGGAAGAGTTAGTCAGGCCGAGCGTGAGTTAAATGGGCTTAGGACTCGGAACGATGTCCACGTTGCGGCCAAAAAGAATGCCTTTGCTAAATTTTCTGCCCTCGAAGTGCACCTTCGGAATGCTCGAGAGGATAACTCGATTCAGGCGAGCAAGATAGGAGAACTAGAGGTTGAACTCCTACGAATGAAGGCTGAAGTAGTTGATGCTCGTATCGAGGCTCAAGAGGCCCGAGCAAAGGCTGACAAAAAGGTGGTCGTTTACTCGAAAGATGCTGCTGATGTTCGGGCTGAGGTGAGAAAGGTTTGTGATTGTGAACGCAGGAGAAGAGTCTACGCCTATCATAGATCTCGAAGGGAATCCCTCGAGGAAATCCATGATAGGGGCTACGACCTCTCGGAGGAGATAAGGCAAGCCAGGGAGGATGAAAGCGACTCCTTATATCGGATGAAGAAGAGACCGACAAAGCTATAGTCCCCAAGGGGAGGTAGACCAGGCTTCTTTGTTTTCTGTTTTGTTGGGGCTCTTCTACGAATGTATATTCACAATGTCTGTGCATATGGGAATATATGCGATTTTTTCGGCTTGCTAGCACCTGTTTGACCAGAATTTTAATCGTCGAAAGCCAATCCCCGCTCCGGGCTACGGCTCAAGCTCATCGACCCTTTAAGTTATGGATTAGCCCAAAGGCTTTTTAAGCTGGCTTCTAGGCTCGTACGCAATTTTAGTTAACCACTTCAGGTTCAATCTCCGAGCCGAGTTACAGCTCGAGCTCATTGACCCTTTAGGTTTTGGATTAGCCCATAGGTTTTTCAGGCTGATTTCAAGGCTCTTACACAATTTTAACCATTTCAAGTTCAATCGTCGAGCCGGGTTACGACTCGAGCTCATTGACCCTTTAGGTTTTGGTTTAGCCTGTAAGATTTTCAGGCTGGCTACAAGGCTCTTACGCATTGGGTCAATATGATCTTTAATATGTATATATTTTTCCTCGCTAAAGCTTTTTTGATATGTTTGTATTCGTCCGATTCTTCGACGGTTTAGTAAGAACTTCGATTATGAATCGTTATGTGACAATGGGTGGGAACCTCAGAAGGTTTTTCCCTATGGCCAAAGCCTTTTTATTGTTGGGAGCTGACATGAAAATAATCGAAGCTCTTTTGCTTAAGCCGAGGGTATTGTGAATTAACCGGTTCTTTCTGGAGGACCTTCAAAGGATTTGATTTTATCGTGACAGCCGGGCGTCCCCAAGTCATGTTATTTTGGATGTATCCTATCGACCGGAGTCGTTTGTGTTTGGCCGTAGCCTTTAATCCCGAGTATCGTATCCTCGGCATCTATATTCGAGGGTATGCCCTTTTATGGGTCTTACAAGTTCGAATATATAGCCTTGGCTTGGAAGTCAGGACTGTGCCTTGTTATTTGGATACGCCCATTTGGGACCTATCAATCTAGGTCATGTTCGTAGGACTTATAGTTTTGAACATGTCCGAGGTTACCCGCTTGGGATCTTATGACCTCAGATCTTGACAACTCGAATGTTAATGATAGTCGTTTCTAAGATTTGCAAAGTGTTTTGATTGTAAAGTACTCCTTTTATTGTTTGATACAAGTATACATGTTTCCGTCTCCGAGGGTTCGATCCTTCTATGCGGATACGGTTCATTCGACCATTTGGCCCGGTACACTATTTTCCTATCAAGACCATTTTCGGCTTGCTCTGCTCTGCTTGAGGTGCGGCTTCCCCGGACACTGCCCTATAGTATTTTAGGTTGATTGGCGAGAAAACTTGAATACTTGGCCGAGTTCTCCACGGGTAGCATATAGGTGCTACCTCGTTAAAAACCTTGCCGCCAAACCCTTTCCGAGATAAAATCCGATCAAAGGAAAAGAGTGTAACGCGTACTTTAAAACTTAAGGCCTCCAAACCAGAAGGTGTTTCGACTCCCTTTCTCGGACACTTGCCCATAAGTTAGTAGAAAAGTGAATAAATAAGGGGGGCAGTCATACCTTAGCGATAATGACGTACCATCCTCAATGGCATACGTGTTGTCTGCAATCCTCGGTCTTGTGACCGTGTGTGCCATGAAATTCACACACCAAGCTATGGTTTCTTTGTGATGGATCCGACAATATGGGTCTGGGCCACCTAGTTTCCTTGATTTCCTTATGGCCGACACTACGTCCGAGACATCGACGATAAAGTTGTACTTTGAAAGCCAGGGCGCCTACACTGGTCCCTCTTGTCAGTTAAAATCGATTCGGTTTACGAGTCCCTGAGGGTTTTGTCCTCGGTCTACCCTTCGGTCATTTTGGGGTATGTTGCGCCTCAGGGCGTTCCTTCGATCTTCGGTGTATGGTTGATATCATTGCTTGCTTGGTTTCGGTTCCTTTGCTGGGAGCCTATTGGGGTACACCGAGCCCGAAGGGGTTCCCAATTGGTCGTCCTAGACCCTAATCTTCGACTGGTATCAGTTGTGGACATATGCCCAAGTGACGGCAGGGTATTCAACCAAGTTCTGCTTCAGCTGCTTCGAAGCTATCGAGCTTCATTCATTTAGGTCCTGGGTGAAGGCCTGCACCGCCCAATTGTCAAAGACTGGAGGTAACTCCATTCGCTCCATCTGAAAGCGAGATACAAACTCCCGCAACATCTCACTTTCTCTCTGCTTGATTTTGAAGACGTCAGACCTCCTGGTTGCGACTTTGATGGCTCCGGCGTGTGCCTTTATGAAAGAGTCCGCCACCATGGCAAATGAATCTATCAAATTGGGGGTAAGATTGTGGTACCACATCATGTCCCCCTTCGATAGTGTTTCTCCAAACTTATTCAACAGGACGGATTCGATCCCCTCCCTTTTTAGGTCATTTCCCTTCACAACACAAGTGTAGGCGGCGATGTGCTCGTTGGGATCCGATGTCCCGTTGTATTTTGCAAGGTCGAGAGTTCTGAACTTTTTCGGGATGGGCTTCGGGGCCGCACTCGATGGAAAAGGTCTCTGCACGAACTTCTTCGAGTCCACACCCTTTAGGATCGGGGGTGCGCCTGGAATTTGGTCGACCCTCGTGTTGTAGGTCTCCACCTTTTGATCGTTCGTTTCTATCCTCTTTTCTTCCGATTCAATTCTCTTAGTGAGGTCCTCTAGCATTTTCATGATGGCGGGGTCGGTTGCTGACCCTTCATTGCTCGTTCTTCCCGATGCTTGCTCGACTTGAGGAGCCACCTGCGGTGCTACTGTTCTTGGAGTCTTTTGGTGTCTCTGTAGCTGAGCGATTGCCAATTGCTAAGCCTGCAAAATTTCGAAAATATCGTGGAGGCTAACGTGCCTTTCCTCTTGGACGGAATTGTTCTGAACCTCCCATTCTTCTGCAGGACGCGCATCACCGTTGGTGTGGGAACTGACGTCAATGTGTTGGGCGTTGTGCGAGCCCACATCCACCGGGTTCGGGTTTGGCACACCCTTAGGGTTTCGTAGCGGTGCGCCAGTAGCTGAAATAGCTGCACTATTTTCTCCGCGCTCTTCGGCACCGTTGTTCTCGCGTTCATTTACTGAGTTAAACATTCTGACCTGAAATCAAAGATTCTTCGGACAAGAAAAAGTGTGAAAGATAACTTACGTTTGTTAGTGAACCACCACTAAAACAATCACTATTATTTTTAGCCCCACGGTGGGCGCCTAACTGTTTACCGGGAAAATGGTAATTACAATTATATTTGATTAAGTGGTTCTAAAAATATGCGATCTATTTCAATGCTAGTTGTTAGGAAGTTGATGCTAAGTGGGGTTGAAATAGATAGAGTAAAAATAGTTAAGAAATCGAAGATGAGCAAACCGAGGAGCCTCGAATCAGATGTTCGATGGTGGCTTCGGAGATCCTGAGGGCCGAGGTTCGGAGCTACCACTAGACGTTCGATAAAGCTATAACGGCTTTATAGGTTTCTGAGTACGCTATTTATGATCAATAATGAGCTATAAATGAAGAACAACTATTGAAAAGCAATAAATGTAAGTAAATGAGCTAATAGAGAGAAAAATAGGGAATGTTTGAGCAATGAAGCAGAGAATGTTCTTGTTCCTTGTATTAATGTTCTTTTTTACAAAATGACAAGGGTCCCCTTTATATAGAGGGGGATCCCAACATAGTACCTTTACATTTATTACAAATATTTGCAATTGATACCGCTATTTAATGTCTGAGTACGGGATTGTACTTTGTTACAGAGTTGTTTGCCTCAATCCTCGTGCCATTCCTTTATGCCGATCCTGAACCCGTATTACTTCGAGATCGGACGTAAGGGACGCTCGAGGTCAGACCCCAGGACATACCTAAGATCTTATTTGAATAAGCTACCAATAATCATAAAATTAGCTTTTCGATTTTAGCCATACACATATACCATAACACTTACTTCGGTTTATGATTACTGAGGTTTGCTACCCAACTTCAGGTTACTCTCTCGCTATTTATCTTATATGTATAAATCTAAGTCTTTTTATTCTTTCTCATTACTGTTCATCTTAATAATGACGACCTATCTCATCTCATACTTTAACTTTTATCCCTCCATTGTTTATTCAACTTAATGTTGATCCATAATCTACCACTAATAAATTAAAACCTCTTACGTAACACATTGTCACTAGGGCTCACACTGCATCGGGGAACATTTGAAGTGATTTTCCTAATCCACCTAGGGACGATACTATACTTCAATAACCGTATTTCATAAAATCCCAACGTGATCAGTCTTATGGGGGTATTCTAATCTCGTGCTATTCATGAAATACCTTTTTCTTAAAATCATTACTCAATCAAAGGCCTAAACGTCATCCTCTTATCTATCACCATTACACCCTTATTCTACTACTAGGGTAGCATTTCATCTCTTCTAGTTGCTCCTAGACTTAGACACCTCTTAGTTCATTCAACTTGTACCGAGCTTTCTAGAACATACGGAAACTATCTGCTCTCTTGTTTTGATGGGGTTAATCCCTATGCCTTACTTATTCTTGTAAACTTATTCCTCACCTTTTCTTATCCTTACTCATGTCTACCTAAAACCTTGTTGTTCTACCATACTTTAGCTTGCAACCTACACATATCCATTTGAACAACTCCCTCCTTCCTTTAACTTTCTAGCGCCATAGATTTTCTTTTCGTTCCTTCTCAATTGTCTTTAAGTGTAAGCAATTACTTTTCCTGGTCGTTCTCTCACTTGTTGTATGAATATTTGGCTTATCTTAGTTCCCACGCATGCCATAATATTTTTGCAACTCATATGATCTCGAATATTACTTTTGATTTTACTTCCCCTTCATTAGCCACGATAGGTGCCACTTTCTTGTGGAGTGCATATGATGTTATAGTGAGACTTTTGTTAGAAGACCATTTCTTCTTTAGGTCACCATGCTTAGTTTGAAGCCTTCTTCCTTATTTCTTCAGCTCGTCTTTCATGGTAGTACTTAGGGATGACCCTCTGACTCTTGTAAAGTTTTGATCTTATTACATCGTAAACCTGACGGACTTTTTGATGTTCTTACTTGCCTATATTTATACTTAGTGACTTACCTCTGCGCCATTATGCTCGTAGGGTTACTTCTGAACTGAAATTTTTGATTCTTTTCCTAGTAGCACTCTTTTATTTTCGTAACACTTATACGGTACCTTTAATTACTCCAACTCATATCTGAATATTTCTGAAGGATTACGATGTCATATGTGCAAGACTAAATTCACTATGTTATGGCTCACTATGTTTTTGTTGCACAATCTGCTGATTTATCTGTATCCTCTTGTCTAGCCATAACAAGGCCCTTCCTGAAAAACTACTAACAACTTGTTAGTCCATTCTCATATCTATATCCTGCATAATCTCTCTTGGGTTATGTCCTTTGTCTTAACTTACCCATCGCACTGACTCCTTATTTATCAAGTGTTCATTTGCACTTATTTATCAATAACATCTAGTGATGGAACCCTTACTCCCTCTTATGGCGTCGTGCTTTCATAATGTTCTATAGTCGATACTTATATGTAGGATTTGAATAAATGCCACACTTATATGTAGGGCTCGGGTGTGTTTCGGGTAGCTAACAGGGTGAAATAGGCTTGGAAATTTCTGGTTTTTCCTCAGCTGGTGATGTCTGGTGTTTTCTTCTCTGCGATCGCAGCCTTTGATCCGCGATCGAAGAGGTCTGTCCATGTCTCTTCTGCGATCGCATCCCTTCGACCCGCGATCGCATAGTGTGATGCCTCAGTGTTCCGCGATCGCAAACCTCTTCCTGTGATGGCATAGGGTCAGCTAGGCTCTATTCCGCGATCGCAACTTCTCTCCCGCGATCGCAGTGAGTTAGGACCCAATTCTCCGCGATCGCAGCCCCTTTCCTGCGATCGGGATGAACAAAATCTCCCAGTTAATCCTTTAACTCAAAAACATAATACTTACACGGGATTTTTCATAATTCACCAACTTCTTCTTCTCCAAGACCTCATAGGAGATTCCCAAGCTAGATTCCCTCCATAGCCACTTGGGTAAGTGATCTTAACTTCTAATTCTTCCATTTCCTTCCATAATCACTAGAAATCTAGGCCTAAAATCATAAAATCAAGTAGAAATTAGGGGTTTAGGGTAGAGTTAGGTTTTTGGAAAATTTGGGTGATTCAACCTCAATTTGGGTCGGATCTTGAAACAAATCATATATTTGAACTCGTGGGGTTATGGGTGATTGGGTTTTGGTCCGAACCTCGAG